>JBBCBC010000023.1:27248578-27519987 GCA_037126765.1 Stenogyne calaminthoides | reverse complement strand
GTTTAGTTAAATATTTTATATTTATCATATATATTTAGTAATGAAAATTATAAATTAAAAACCAAACGCATATTACTCGTCATCATTGTAATTGTCTTCGCTTTTTTCAAACCATTCAACCAAAAAGAAATGAGACAATTACAATAGAATGAAGGGAGTATTATTTATACGCTTAGCTCACCAATTTACTAACGAGCACATTTACTTTAGCTAATGAACCAATACAATTGAACTTGAATTTGTTCATTTATAATGACGAGCCTTATTAAATGAAATCGAATCAATATATATTGTGCCGAATCTCAAATAGTTCATTTAATGACTTAGTATGATTACATTCCTACTTAATTACAGCCCGTCCACGACTTTCTTATAAATATCAAATATGAGAGATTTTTCATGTACACAACAATTTTTTTTTTGATAAATTTATGAAGTATGAGAAGTTTTCCCTGATCCGTCATTTAATATAATATTCTTGTTGAATTAACAAATTTTGTAGTACATTTTATTGTTTATACTTTATAGTTATACATTGTAATTTTGCACACAATGCTTCATCGCCGAGCGGGTTTAATAGGGTGAGTCCCATGTGCACCAAATGCACTATATATTTTATAATATATGATGATGTAAATGCAATATCTATGGAATAAATTCATACTAATCTTTGTTTTAGGATCAAAGCTAAAGCGTGAAGTTGCTTTTTTTTAGACTTGTGGGGGTCGAGAGTTCTTCAGTTGGTAAAAGTCTACTGAAAGTGGTCGGGATGGAAAACTATTTAATGGTTCAGCGGGATTGTCCAACGAGTCTCTCAGGATGGAAAAAGAAACTGAAGTTTGTTAGTGACCAATATATGTGCCGATTACACGCTACAGATTCTCGTTGTTGGGATTTTGGGTTCTATATATATTGGGTTTAGTCTTTCATTTCTAAAATAAGACATATCTGATTTATTCTAGAGATTAGAGAGAGAGAATCATTCGGACTCATTGAGATAACATGGTTCGATTAGAGATTCAAAAGTTCATAATCGATTGATTAGAACATGTTGAATGCTCTGGAGTTGAGGGGATTGTATCTTTTATTCTTTGATTGAAATGATAAAATTGTCTCCGATCTTCCGTGGATGTAGATCATCTTGATCGAATCACGAAAATCGTTATGCGTTTTTGTTAGGTTTGTGTTATTATTTTTCTCGATAATCTATGCTAAGCATATTAGTTCTGAGATAGAAAAGGTATTAGTTGATTCAACTCTTGGACTAACAATATATGTTAGAAATTTACAACTTGTTGTGAAACTTGTGACTAGTTATACTAACGATAATGTCATGTTAGATCGTAAAAATATAGTCGCAAATTTTAGTGTAGTAAGTTGCAAGTTGCTAATTAAAATAGACTAACTGCCAATTGCATACACGACCTAGCAGATTTAACTCTCCATTTATTCCAACGAGTGGGCCTAATTTTCACAATTCAGAAATTTACAAATAAAAAAATAGAAAAAAAATCAAATTTTATAATTTGGTAAAAAAATAATAAGAACGCCAAGCTTATGTGCATTCTGGGATGCAAAAGCATCTAAACTTGTAATTATTCTCGGGGTGATTGGCACAAATTCCCACCAACCAAACTTCCCAATTCACAATTATTCAAAAGAAAATATGTGCAGAGGAACGTCAATGGCGGGATCAGGGATCAAATGTAGAAGAGCGGCCGAAAGTTTTAAAATAAATCGTAAGTTCCGAATAAATATAGGGTAATTTGAAAACTTGTAATAAATCTGCAGATCACTAATTCTTGGGTTTAATTTAGGACTTTAATTTAATTTTAATTTTAATTTACAAAAGATATACTTATACTTTGCAAACTATGAACAAAAAGATGAAGTAGGTTAGTGGCAAAGGGTTGCTAACATTTGTTGAAAGGTTGTAGGTCTCGACTCTTGTTGAGCTATGTTCTTGAAATCGTTTTTTTCCCTAAGGTGATTTGTGTTTTCAAAAAATCGTGGCGGCTACAGACTCTGCCCAGCCCTCAAGAAGATCCGCCATTGGGGAACGTCCACTAATTTGTCAGATTTGGATCGACGGTTGATATTGATTAGTTAGTGAAAAAAAGATTCTCACACAAATTCGACAATATTGGATATTTTGGATTCAATTATTAATAACATGCATAATAATTAATAAACATCAATTCTTCTCATAATTGATAAGTCAAAAAGCGAACCGAAAGAGAATTTGGCAACCTCTGCTTAAAGCTGAGCAGAAGCTGAAGATTCGAGATAGCGATAACCAATTATCGCAAGAAAATTCATGTAGTGCCAAAGTTATCACCATCATCAACAACCATTTTCTCCAACCTCCAATTTTACCAAGACTATAATCAGTTTAGAAATTTCCTATCAAAAATGACAAAAACTTAGACTTTGTTCACGATCACATAACCTTTTTTTTAATTCATTGGCGATTCGACACTACGTCTTTCCAGATAATATCTGAAGTAAATTTAATGGTTTAGAAAAATGTGTTGAAAATAAGTAAAATGTGCCGAATAATCTAAATTTATAAAGAAGGCGCGATCCATGAGAGATTGAGAGAATTGGGTCCATCTAAAAGCTCGAACACGTAGAGGGTCGGGGAATAATCTATTTATTTAATTTCCCTCAACACTCCACCACCAAATTAATCATTGTCTCCCTAACTTCTGGAGAGTGAGGCCCAACAAAGCCGAACAATTTAAATGGGTGGAGTCTTCCACGGGAATTGAACCCACAACCTCGGCTCGATACTAAGAGAGAATTCCTGCCTCATCTAAAAAACGAGTTTTGTAGAGAGAGGTCGGGAATAATCTATTTATTTAATTTCCCTCAACAGAGATCAACTCAAAAAAAAAAAAATGTATACAAGAAATTTGTTTTCTTAATTAATTTATCCACCACATGGAACTATCCAGCATCAGCCTCACCACTTTAATCAATTTATAATTCACGGCAAAAAATAATTTATTACATATTAATATTATATACCATGACAAAGTTTATGCAATTCACTACGCTGGGAACTCATTAAGAACACAAAAACCTTAGTGGTGAAGCCCACATTAAAAACTAGATCAATGACTCTCACTTAACACTTGAATTTATTCAACCTCTGCATGAACAAAATTAGTGTTAGAGAAATTAAATAAACTAATTAATTTCACATCTATTTATTTTGACTTTTAGATGAAGATTTAAATCGTTCTATTTGGAAACCTTCAACTACGCAAAAATTACCAATTACTTCTCTAGTTAGGTCTTGAGCACAGTGGAACTTCGAGCCATATACATTATGTTAAAAGAAACAAGCTCTTACAATATCGTCATACGTGATCTGATCAAAATTCTTATAATTTATTGATAAATATAACATATTTAATTTTAAGTTATCTATCATTACAAAAATTGTATATCATATATATGAGTGATGCTTGGATGAAGTTAGTTGAATTTAATTTTAATTTAAATGAACCATGAAGTCGAAATCATATGCCCTCCCTAAACCATGAATCATTCGAATTGAATTGAACCATACGAACCATTCTTGATGGGTGTTCGAGTTGAGTTTGGGTCCCGAGCGTAAAAAAAAAAAAAAAAAAAATCAATCTAAATCGATTTAAATTGATCAAAAGACTGCACAAATATTTGTTCATATATATATATATATATATATAAAATATTCTCATTCAAATTCAAATCAAATTTAAATATTCAACATGCGGTGTCTCAAGTATTAAGGGGCACTTTTTAGTCATATCAATTTGAGTCCACATATGTTCTCACCAACCCCAACCCCAATTCACTATATAATAACACAAACTTCACATAAACCTACAACTCACAACATCTATAATTTTAAACACATTCACTACTTCTCAACTATGGCTACTACAACACAATTAGTATCCATCTTCCTTTGCTTCCTCCTCTCCACCGCCGCCTCCGGCCGCAAACCCCAATCAATACGCCGTGTAAAGAGCTCGTGTTCTACTTCCACGATGTCCTCTTCAACGGCCACAATTACAACAATGCCACCGCCGCGATAATTGGGTCCCCGCAATGGGGCAACAAGACGACCGTGGCGACGCCGAACAACTTCGGCGACCTGGCGGTGTTCGACGACCCCATAACCCCTAGACAACAACTTCCACTTTCGACTCCGGTGGGCCGTGCACAAGGCATGTATTTGTACGACCAAAGGAGTATATACGGTGCGTGGCTAGGATTTACTTTTGTATTTAACTCGACCGAGCACAAAGGGTACCATAAATTTCCGCCGGGGCGGACCCGTTGATGAACAAGACTAGGGACATTTCGTAATTGGAGGGACCGGTGACTTCTTCATGGCTCGTGGCGTTGCTACTTTGTCGACGGATGCGTTTGAGGGAGATGTTTACTTTAGGCTTCGTGTTGATGTTAATTTGTATGAGTGCTGGTAATTCAGCAGCTTGAGCTTGAAATGTTTTTTAAGGTTGGAATAAAATGATTAAGGCTTTTTTATAACCTTTGCTTTTATTTATGGAGTGAATTGAGGATAAGATTTGTCTTATTTTCCCATGCATGGATTTTCGTTGTAATCAGTTTTGTTGGTGAGCATGACAATTGGACATGCATATTACATGTTGAATGTTTTTCTCAACGATCAGGATGTTTGATAAAGGGTAAATTGCACTTTTTTGGTCCATGTGAATTCTCTTTCAACCGTTTTAGTTTCATATTTTTTTTGGTCCTTTTTTTTTAACAAATATAGCCCCATCCATTAAATATTTAACGATTTCTTTTAAGGGCAAATATGTAAATTGCATTTTTGCTAATACTTCACACACTCAACTTATGCTTAAAGTTCACCTCATACTTTGAGTTTGAATCACAAATGATCCCATAACTTTGACCTCAAATATATTTAGTTTCATAATTTTTTTTTTCGTTGATTTAGTCCTAATAACTTTGACAATGTCCAATTTTAGTCTCAAATCGGTAGGAACAACGTTATTTTGTCATTTTAATTTGGGGCTTTCTGACGGATGTTGTGACTGGACAACCACGTGTACAACCACATGTATTTTTAGGTGTGTATGACTAATTCTTGCCGTTAATTCTGTTTTAATTATAAGTTTTAATTTTAATTTGGACGGAACCTCAATTTTAAGGTTATTTTTTTTTCGTCTGCACTTTATTAAAACTTACCGTATTTTTAATGAAATGTGTGGTACCACACTCTATTTTTCACTCGTACCATACTTTATTAAAGCTTACCATTTTATTGACTAATTTTAATGATAGTAAGAGTTTAATAAAATAAGCTCGCATACCTCATTTAATTGATTATGTAACATCATATATTAAGCTGCATTCACCATTTAATTGATTATGTAAAATCATATGTTAAGCTCGTACCACCATTAATTCATTATGTACCACCATTTAATTGATTGTGTAAAATCATATGTTAAGCTGGTATCACCATTAATTCACTCTGTACCACCATTTAACCGATTCTGTAAAATCATGTGTTAAGTCCGTACCACCATTAATTCACTTCAAACCACCATTTAATTGATTATGTACCACCATTTAATCGAATTCTCAGAAAATTATATGTTAAGCTCGCATCACAATTAATTCACTTCAAACCACCATTTAATCTATTATGTAAAATCATATGTTAAGTCGAACCCATTACCACCATTAATTCACTGTACCACAATATGCTAGTTAGTACCATCACAATATGTTAAGCTCAGACCACCATTTGATTGATTTTGTAAAATCATATATTAAGCCCGCACCACCATTAATTCACTGCATGCAATACCCAATATGTTAGTTCGTACCATCACAATATGTTAAGCTCAGTAACATTATTAATGAACTACGACCGCATTTTTTATTAAGTTAGTAACATTGTACCAAAGACAATTTACTTAAATATAAAATACCGTCAATTCACTACGATTATATTTTATTAGGTTGTATTAAACCCTAAAATTATTAAAAAAAAAGAAAAAAGAAAATGATCGAGAACCTATTGAAGTAGATGACGCACGGGAAATTAGGAGGGAGGAGAGTTATAGGGAAACCCACACATTAAATGGGAGAGATAAAGAAGGTGGGGGAACCATGTTTTAGATGAAGATGAATTGATTGGAGGTGGCAAGCGGCGAAAAAAAATAGGAAAAAAGAATTGGGTGTGAGAGATCAGAGTAGCGGCAGAAAAAAAAAAAATGAAAGAAAGAGAAGAAAGAACCGATTATATTAGGAAAATAAGGTTGAGGGTAGAGTTGGTTCTCTTGAAAAAAAAGAATAAAATTAAAATTTTTGACAAAAATAAATGTTTTTAAATAGAATTGGCTAATTAAGGGGTTTCCTCTTTTAATGTTAATTATATGCATGAAAACGAAAATTTTTAAAAAAAAATACAAGTGGTAGTCTACAAATATCTGTTTTAAAGCCCCAAATTAAAATGGCAAAATGAAGTTTGTTCCAACCTATTTGGAACTAAAATTGAACATTGTCATAAAAAATTAATCGATCGAGTCTTGTCTAATAAGCTATGTTCACCAACATAAGTTATATTATGTAACACCTAAAAATATATTATTTAATAGCTATAATGTATTACCATAGCAAATAAGTAACACTTTTAAGGGTGTTTCAATTGTTAATCTTTGCTAAAGTTTAAAAGTAACACTTTTAATAGTTTATGTATCACTTTTAAAAAGTGTTACCATCATGTAACACCTTATGGTAAAACTTTTAAAATGTTACTATGTGAATTTTAGGTAACACTTTCTATAAGAAAATAAAGGAGAAAAACATTACATCGCAAAGTCATCAATTAAAACAAACTGGAGATACAAAGTGAGGAAAATTTTTGCACTTTAGTTCAAATTTGAACCAAAGTATTGAACTAAAGTGTCACGTACTTTAGTTCAAATTTCTGCACTTTGTATCTGGTTGCAATGGTTTACTCAATCTTGCATCTAGTTGTAATTTTTTCGAAAATAAATTATTCAAAAAAGTAAATAAATTGTAATTCCTGGGATTTGAACTGTGTATCTCAAGCATTTATAATAAACAATTACCAACTAAAGCTAGTCCATTTGTTTTAATATTTTGGACAATAATTATAGTTAATACGTTTTTTTTTTTTTTTTGTTTTTTTTACGTGTTTTTCTTTACTTTCTTTTTTAAAAATAGCATAGCATGGATTAAATATCAATTCACATTAATTCTCAATGACCAAATAATTTTCACCTACTTTAAAAAAAAAAAAAAATCATAAATAGTATAAGTGCATTTTTATCTTTATAATTTTAAATAAAAAGTATAAAAGTATAGATTTTTTAGGTATATAATAAATATAAATATTTTCCTGTATAAAAAAAAATATATCTAATTTTATTATGTAATAAATTTAATTGATATGAACTTAAATTTCTTAAATATTTTAATTATATATATAAAATAATTATATATTATTTACTAAGATAATAAATAATATAATAATTTTTTCTACACAAAAAATATACATAAATAAATGTAGTGCATATAATATATTTCAAATACATTAATTATATGTATTATAAATAAAATATATTTTATACGTGTATTTATTTAAATAATTAAATACAAAGTGTACTAAAATATGATATATAAGTAAACGTGTTACCTAAAAAAAAAATTTATGTTAAAGTGTTACTTAAAAGTGTTACAATTGTTAAAGTGTTGCTAAGAAGTGTTACATATGAAAAAGTGTTACTTAATAAGTGTTATCTATATAAAGATATTACCTAAAAAGTGTTACCTATTTAAAAGTGTTACATGCAAAGTGTTACATATTAATAAAATGTTACATGAAGTGTTACATAATATATATATTATAATAGTGTTACCATAATGTGTTTGCATAAACTAAATGTGTTACAACAAGGTGTTACATAAGGTCAATTATGGTGTAGTAAGCTTAATCATAAATTATATTTTTTTTTTTTAAGATCGATATTATGCATATAAGGTGTTATTATAAAGTATATATATATATGTATATAAGAACATTGTTGTGCATACAAAATATTATTATATAAAATCAAATATTTATACAAAAGATTACTTTTTATACACAACAATAGCACTTTATACACATCACTGACACTCGATAAAAAAAAAAATCACGTGAACCAAAATTCACGTGAAACATAGATAATATTATTTATATATTAATTGTAAAACTATCACGGGTGGTTTAAGCATCCATTGCTCCATCAGCCACCGAAACTTACAAAGCAAACTACAACATAAGTTACATTATGTAACACCTAAAATATATTACTTAATAGTTATAATGTGTTACCATAGCAAATAAGTAACATTTTTAAGGGTGTTGCAATTGTTAATCTTCTAAAGTTTATAGTAACACTTTTAATAGTTTATTTATCACTTTTAAAAAGTGTTACCATCATGTAAGACCTTATGGTAACATTTTTAAAATGTTACTTATATGAATTTTAGGTAACACTTTCTATAAAAAAAAAGTTATTCAAAAAAGTGGAAAAAATGTAATTCCTTGGTTTTGAAACGTGGACCTCAAGTATTTAGAGCTTGACAATTACCAAGTAAGCTACTCAATTCATTCTGTGTATTTTGGACAGTAATTATACTTAATACGTTTTTTCATTTTTTATTTTGTTTTTTAAGGTTTTTTCTTTACTTTCTTTTTTAAAAATAGTAGCAAGGATTGATATCAATTCACATTAACTCTCAAGGGACCAAACAATTTTCACCTACTTTTTTTTTATAAAAATTCATAAATAGTTTAAGTGCATTATCTTATAATTTTAAATAAAAAGTATAAACTAAAGATTTTTTTAGGTATATAATAAATATAAATATTTTCCTGTAAAAAAACATACAAAATTTTTTAATATGTAATAAATTTAATTGATATGAACTTAAATTTTTTAATTATTATAATTATATTTATAAAAATAATTATATATTATTTACTAAGATTATAAATAATATAATACATTTTTTTACACAAAAAATATACATAAATAAATGAAGTGCATATAATATCTTTAAAATATATTAATTATATATGTGTTTATATGTGTATTTATTTAAATAGTTAAATAAAAAGTGTACTAAAATATGATATATAAGTAAAAGTGGTACCTAAAAATGTTACTTATATTAAAATATTACTTAAAAAGTGTTATATTTGTTAAAGTGTTGCTAAGAAGTGTTCCATATGTAAAAGTGTTACTTAAGAAGTGTTAGCTATGTAAAGGTGTTACCTAAGAAGTGTTACCTATTTAAAAGTGTTACATGCAAGTGTTACATATTAATAAAATGTTACATGAAGTGTTACATAATATATAAATTATAATAGTGTTACCATAATGTGTTACTTAAACTAAATGTGTTACAACAAGGTGTTACATAAGGTCAATTATGGTGTAAAATATAATACAATGAAAAAATTGCTAATAGATATAAAATTTTTATGCAAATTACTAATAGGTACAAATAGAATTGCATATATAGCCAAAATTACACAAAAAAGAAAAATATATACATCTATATATATATATATATATATATATATATATATGTAATAAGTTACAATTTTAAAATGTATCTATTAATAAGTCTTTCAAATACATTAAAAAGCTTTTGAGCCATAAATTTAATAAGAATTACATCTCACTAAAAATTGAATTTATAAAAAACAAATGAGAAATGATTAACATTTAATCCCTATTACGTTTAGGGTAATTTTTAGGGCGATTGTTACCATAAAGAAAAAAACAATTTTAGACTTGGTGGGCTTGATTGAGGGCAAATTCTTGGGTGAGCTTGATTGAGGGCAAGTTTTTTTATGATTCGCCTCGATGTAATCGCCCATTTAAGATTTCCCCCGTTTAATACGTGCACCGACTTGTCATTCAGTTATTCAAAAGCGGAAAAGAGATTGGACTGGTTTTCACTCCACTCCCACCAACCAAACTTAATTCACTTAATATTCAAAAAGAAAAATGCATGTAGAGGCGGGGAACCCTAACGTGGGGATAAATTTTATTTCGTCCATAACTTTTTAACTTTTTCCAAAAACGTCCCAAAAAGTTAATTTTTTTCAATTACATCCCAAAATTCAGTTAATTGTACATTTTTTTTTTCCCAAAATCGTCGGCAAAAAAAAAAACGACATCATTTTTTCTCCATGTGTAGGCATGCTCATTAAATTTGGGGCTTAAAAACACCTAAATTTTTATGTGGATGCATGTGGCATCTTGACCGACAATTTGGCCAATAAAAATCGGATTTTTAATAAAAAATAATAAAACTTAAAAATTATAATAATTAAAACAATTTAACGATGGAAAGCACCAAATTTAACGAGGACGTGCGCTGCCCATGGAGAAAAACGATGTCGTTTTGTTTTGCCCGACGATTTTGGGACGTAAATTGTATAATTAGCCAAATTTTGGAATGTAATTGGAAAAGTTAACTTTTTGGGATGTTTTTGGAAAAGTTACAAAGTTATGTGACGTAAAAAAATATTATCCCCCCTAACGTCTATTAATTTGGCATTAATTTTGATCGACGATTGATATTGGTTAGTTAGTAAAAAAATTATATCTCAAATACGAAAATATTGGATATTTTGGATTTAATATTATGCGTCACATGCGTTGTAAATTAACAATCAATATCTAATAGGGATAATAATTAATGTGTAATTATTATTTAAATTTATTCTTTAATTCGTTTGACCTTTCCTAATTACTTGGTCAAGGTTGTTGTATATTGTAATCCCTTTTATATATAGTGGAAGTCCCTAATCACCTCATTAACGGTGATAGCCTAATTATCGTCACATGGTATCACGATAAGAATTACCATCCTAACCCTAAAACTTCCGCCGCTTCTTCTCGTCGGACGGTCCCCTCCGACTTCTCTGGTTTTCCGGATGAGGTCCCTCCATATTTTCTTTACGCGAACCCTTATTCCCGCAACCCCCTTCTCCTTCTCCGATCACGCCTACTTGCTCATCAATGGAGACGTCTTCCACCACCGATCCACTTCCGGTCAACACCATGCTTAGCATGGTCCAAATCAAACTTGAATCCAAAGACTTCACCGATGTGGCGTTGCTGTCGTAGTCCATACGGGCGAATGTTTCAATTTGATGGGGTTTCTCGACGACATTACTGTGCCACGCTTTCCTGCACCATCACCTCCGACACAGAGTTGTATCGCTAAACCTCAGTTTTGTGTCTTGGGCGCATGAAGGATAAAAAACTTCTGAGCATCGTCTTTACATCTCTCACTCCTGATGCGGCCTCCGAAATCATTGATTGTGACACTTCTCATGCTGCCTGGTCCACTCTCACGGCGGTTTTCTCGGATAGTTCTGCATCTCACACTCACCAGCTTCGCGAGGAGCTCTTATCTCTTCGAAAAGGTGATCTCTCTGTTGAGGATTATGGGCGCAAATTTAAGAATATGTGTGATCAGCTATCTGCCATCGGTCGTCCAATTGATGAGGCCGACAAAAGCCATTGGTTCTTGCGTGGTTTAGGAATCCGGTTTCTTAGCTTTTGTCGACTAACCTCGATGGCCCAACCTTCCATTCCTGTGTTTCGTGAATTGCTCCATCAGGCGCGTCAATTTGAACTGATGATGCATGCTATGGAGGGTGCCTCCTAGCCAGCAGCCTTCACGGCATCTAGTGGTAATAAGCCTCGGGGTCCTGCTAAATCGGCTTCGGTTGGTCCCTCTTCGCAGGTACAATTCCACGGGGCCGTGGTGGTCGCCTAACTGGTCCGGGTCCTCAATCTGGTTATCATGGCAACAACTCTCTGAAAGGCAACAATGGAGGTATTTAGACGATATTCCTCGTTGTCGACGGTTGTGGAGAGCATTTATCGGCAACAAATGTCCTCGGTTTGTTGTCGCCGGTGCGCTATGTCCTTCGTGACACCTTGCACAGCCTTTAATTTCGTAAGGTAATCGTCTCTCGACTCCACTCGTTGGTATTTCGACTCGTGCTTCGCTTCATATGACCAATCACCCTTAACGCTCTCGACTCTTATGAGCCAGATAACTGGTAACGGTTCATTATTGTTGAAAATAGTTTACTTTTTTAAATATTTCTCATATTGTAGCTCTAAACCGTCTGGGGATGTGCGTTTATGGATGTATTGGTTGCGCCCACACATTACTAAAAAATTTATTGTCCATTAGTAAGTTAACGCAGATTATCCCTGTTGATGTTGTGTTTCTCGACAAATTCTTTACTTTATTGTAACGGGTCACAAAGAAAATTTTTCGCTCGGGGAAGGTGTGATAAACGGTTGTATTTGCTTGATCGAGGTGTTCGCTATTGTCATTCTTTATAATGTAATAAAGATTTGAAGGCTAGTTTTAATTTATGGCATCTTCGCCTGGGGCATGTCCCATTTTCTGTTATTTCTTTACTGTAAAAACTAGGACAATTGTTCCATTACTTTTATTACTAAACCTCGTGAGACTTTGTTCCTCTTGCTACCGCCAAGAGTAAACGCTTATCCTTTTAGTTGAATGAAAATGTCCGATGTCGTTTTGACTTAATTCATTGTGATCTTTGGAGACCTGCTCCCTTTATTACTTCTGATGGTTTTAAATATTATGTGGCATTTGTGGATGATTATTCGTTGTTTACTTGGATTTATCCTCTTCATAATAAGTCCAATTTTTATGATGCCTTGGTGAGATTTCGTGCCTTTTGTTTGTAAATCAGCTTTTTCGGAATATCAAGGTATTCCAAAGTGACGGGGTATTGAATTTGTGAATTCGGTAAAAGTGAGTTTATGTCGGTTCACGGCATTCTTTCATCGCCTCTCATGCCCGCCACACTCCTCGCCAGAACGGGCGTCTTTGAACGTAAGCATAGCATATTTCCGAAACAGTCTCTCCATGTTATTTCATGTTCATGTCCAAGAACTTCTTTTTGTGGTTTGATGCTTTTGCAGAATCGCAATTTTTGTTATCAACCGCCTTCCTTCGATTGTGTTATCCAAAGAAGTCTCCGCTTTGAACTTTCTTTGGGTCACCCCAAACTATGCAAATTTCAAGCCATTTGGTTTGTCGTGGTTTATCCTTTTTTTTTGAGAGATTATGCCAAGACAAGTTAGCTCCTCAAGTCGGGCCATGTATTTTTCTTAGGTACAAAGACCTCCATAAAGGCTTCCATGCCTTGATCCCGGACTCATCTCGATTTTTTCTCAAGACATGCCCGGTTTGATGAACTCGTTTTCCTTTTTCGGAAATTCATCTTCGCCGCCTCATCGCTTGGAATTTTCCACTTTTTGGATGGCACGATGTTCCGCCTACGCCCATTCCTCTGGCTGTTCGCCCCGTCCATCCCTGTCTCGGGCCCCTATCGTCTGGCCCGTTCATTGTACCTTGGGATGACGACGAATGCTTGCTGCCTCTCGCCTCCCCGACCTAATCCGGGTGTGATTGAGTAGCCCTCGCCAGGACCTTGCTCCCCTAAGCACTGGTGCCTCGCTCTCCGTGCGGCCCTCTGACCCTCATTTATCAAGCCCACCACCACTGGCCCGTCCGCCCACCCTATGGTGACTCAGGCTCGTGTAGGGGTTTTTCAAACCCCGCTTATCTCGTTGATTTGTCTTACACGGCTTTGCTCTCGACTCTTACTACTAGCTCAACCCAGAGGTTTCAAGTCCGCCGCTAAATCTCCGTAATGGTTATCCGCTATGCAAGATGAGATTGATAAATTTCGTGAGAATAACACGGGATCTTGTGCGTCATCCCTCAGCACAAATATCGCTGGTTCGGCGGTTTTTTTCAACCAAATTTCGTCGTGATGGCACTATTGAACCACATAAGGCACGCCCGTTGCTCGAAGGTTTTTTACCGGGTTCGGGGCTGATTTTTCACCACACCTGCCGGTTGTTAAATCACCCATCGTCGGGTTATTCTTGCTCTAGTTATTCAACATCGATTGGCCTCGTGATCGCCTTTGATGTCAAGAATGCCTTCATCAATCGGTGGTTCTTGACAGG
Organism: Stenogyne calaminthoides; assembly: GCA_037126765.1. Taxonomy (NCBI): domain Eukaryota; kingdom Viridiplantae; phylum Streptophyta; class Magnoliopsida; order Lamiales; family Lamiaceae; genus Stenogyne; species Stenogyne calaminthoides. The sequence goes on along the minus strand of JBBCBC010000023.1, from coordinate 27,505,870 downwards.
CCAGTTTTCATGAAGCAACCTCCTGGTTTTGTTGACCCGAGTTTCCCTGATCATGTTTGTCATCTCAAGAAGGCATTATATGGTCTGAAACAGGCTCCTCTTGCTTGGTTTCAATGTTTCAGCACATATCTCTTGAGTTTGGGATTTTGCGAGTCGCCCGACTCGTCGTTATTCTTTCTCATTCGAGGTACATCTATCTTATATCTCCTTTTATACGTCGATGATATCATTGTCACAGGAAATGATGTTGACATGCTCAAGTCCTTCATTGCTCGGACTCACAAGGAATTTGCTATTAAAGATTTGGGCCGCCTCAAAATTTATCTCCTTGGTCTTGAGGTTTCGTGACACTCCCAATGGTCTTTTTCGTTGGTCGTTAAATATGCTTCAAATATTTTGGAAAGGGCGAACTTGTCGGATGCTGTTACCACACAATTGGACGGGGAGGTTTCGGTCAAGATCGGTCCTTCCTTTCATGATCTCACCTTATATCGCTCTTTGGTTGGCGCCTCCAAAGATTTGACCATCACTTCGTAGGACTTATCATATGATGTGAACGATAAATGGAAGTCGGGCTTCCTCCACTCTCCTATAGATCCATCACTTTAATGTCACAAGAGGATATTACGCTATGTCAAGGGTACAATTCACTTTGGTTTATCCTTTTCTAAGCATCCCGAGTCGACGGTCACTAGTTATTCCGCCGATTGGGGTTAGCAGATTGAGACCAGACGTTCCACTTATGGTTACTCGATTTTTCTGGGGGCAATCTGCTTTCTTGGAGTGCAAAGAAAAACTCTGATGGTCTGCTCAAGCCGTGAATCCGAGTATCGTGCAATGGCTTAACGCAAAGAAATAAATTGTATGGCTCTACAAACCTTTCGCGAAGCTTCGACAACCTATTTCTTCTCGTCCGAGCTCTTGTGTGATAACAAGAGTGCTATCTTCTTAAGCAAAAAATCCATTTGCTCACAAACGGGCAAAGCACATTGACGCGGATTATCATTTTGTTCGAGAATTGGTTTCTCAGGGAAGATTTTCACACACGGTTTGTTCCGTCCCATCTTCATCTTGCGAGTATATCTTCACCAAGAGTCCGCTTCGTCCCGCTTTTTGAGCTTCTTGGTCCAAACTTGTTTGTCTTCACCCCACGCAACGCTTGAGGGGATAATAAGGATAATAATTAATGTGTAATTATTATTTAGATTTATACTTTAATTCGTTTGACCTTTCCTAATTACTTGGTCAGGGTTGTTGTATATTGTAATCCCTTTTATATATAGTGAAAATCCCTAATCACCTCATTAACGGTGATAGCCTAATTATCATCACAATATCCATCTCAAAAGCTTAACGGAAACAAAAAATATCAATATAAAAGTTGAGCAGCCAGAAACTGATAATCGAGATAATAATTTGATCATCTGAATTTTTACATTCTTGGAAAGGTAAATAAGTATTCTATATATTATTGCAGAAGTGGTGCATGGTTTTTGTCACGCGAATCTGATTGTTTAAATTTAGGAAATTAAAATATGCAAGTAATCTATGTAATATACTTATATTGCAGAAAATTCATGCATAGTAGCGCATGGGGACATTTTGGTCATTTGACTACACATAATCTAAACAAATGTCGGGAAGATGAATACATAATACTCCTCAACTCTTTAAGTGTGGATAACTCAAGTATTAGAGCTCCACTATCTAAACACTTAAGGTCTTGAGTTCGAGACACGAAGAGAAAATATTTATTTCCTCTTGTGGTAGTTTCGCTTGTGGTAGGGTGGTAGTCCCCCTTTTGTGGTGGTTGCGGTTCCGATGATCTCCTTTTTATGCTGGTTACGGTTCCGGTCTATAGCAAAACGAAAAAATATGTCATATGCCCGGTGATAGAAGTAACTATTATAATTGATTATCTTAAGAAATCATTATAATTGAATACATTTAAAATATATATATACTCCCATACTCAGACGCATTATTATTTGCACACTTAAAAAAAATATTACTCTCTTCAAATTTTCCACCCCCTATATTAATATATATTTATTGAAGACATGAAAAGCTTATACGAGACGATCTCATACATGAGATGAGGATAATTTAACACAAATTAACACTCATTCCTTTTAAGTATTAAAGCGGCAACGCCCAAATTATCTTTCCTCTCACGACGTATGTGCGCCTCTCTACCCAAAAATGTTATTGAAATTATCCCACGCATATATAAATTCAGTATTCCACCTTATTTCTTCACTTTTTACATGAACATGGATGAAATTGACCCTCAAGCCCCAATCAATTTCCCCCACTTTCTTAGTTTGTGTATCCATTTAAAGTCTTAGAAACCAGAAGTGGTTTTTTCCGCATCATCTTAGAACATGCTATTACTAGACTGTGCCAGCTGTATTTCATTATTCCAAAAAAACGCATGTAACTTTTGTGATACAGTAGTCTAAATAAAAATTCATCATTGTAGTCTCAAGTTGAAAGGTGACATCATAGAAATTAATCTCTTTCATATCCATTTGAATTTTGGCCACAAATATTGTCACCAACCCCAACCATGATTCACTATATAACAACACGATCACATAAGCTACTACTCACAACTTCATTATTATTGTAACATATATATTCACTAATAACTACTTTCATACACAAACATATATGGCTACTACAATACAATTAATTGGAGTTTGAATTACAAATGGTCTCATAACTTTAACCTCAAATAAATTTAGTTCCATAAGTTTTTTTTGTCGCCGATTTAATCCCAATAACTTTGACAATGTCCAATTTAGTCTCAAAACATCTGAAACAACATCGTTTTGCCATTTTAATTTGGGACTTTCCGACGGATGCTGTGATTGGGCTGCTAGGTGTATTTTTATTTTTTATTACAACTGAAATTTCAGGCATATAATTAAAATTTAAAACTTCAAAATTAAAACAGAATTGACGACAAGAATTAGTCAAACACACTTAAAAATACACGTGACAGTACATGTGGCAGTCCGGTCATAACATCTGCCAGAAAGCCCCAAATTGAAACTGCAAAACGACGTTGTTCCGATCGATTTGGGACTAAATCGACATAAAAAAACTTATGGAACTAAATTTATTTGAGGCCAAAGTTATGAGACCATTTGTGATTCAAACTCCAATTTATTGTCATTTTCATTTGCCTCCTCCTTACCGTCTCCTCTGGCCATAAATCTCGGCCTTGCCGCCCATGTAAAGAGCTTGTGTTCTATTTCCACGATGTCCTCTTCAAAGGGCACAATTACAACAATGCCACTGTCGCGATCATTGGCTCCCCGCAATGGGGCAATAAGAAGGCCATGGCGGTGTGTCGCACAACTTTGGCGACTTGGTGGTTTTAGAGACAAGAATGTAAACCATCACAAATAGCGGTTTTTTTTGACGGTTTCTAGTCAAACGGGTCAAAGTTGCCATGTTTAGCGACGGTTGATGAAACCATCGCTAGTTGCGACGGTTTTAGCGATGATTTTAGCAAACTCGGTAGAGTTAGAGACGGTTTTGAATTTTCGGCGGTTTGAAATCATCCTTAATAGTGACGGTTTTCGCGATGATTTTTTGAATTTTTGACGGTTTGAAATCGTCGCTAGTAGTGATGGTTTTAACAATGATTTTTTGAATTTAGTGACGGTTTTAGCGATGGTTCTCACAGTATTACTTGTTATCACTTAACAGTATTGCTTGTTTTCACTTAATAGTATTACTCATTTCAATGAACAATATTACTTGTTTTCACTTAACAGTATTACTAGTTTCAAAGAACAATATTACTTGTTTTGATCACTTAACAGTATTACTTGTTTCAATGAACAACATTACTTGATTTTGTTTAGCAGTATTACTTGGTTCTATTGAACAATATTACTTGTTTTCACTTAACAATATTAATTGTTTCAATGAACAATATTACTTGTTTTCACTTAACAATATTACTTGGTTCAATTGAACGATATTAATTATTTTGATCACTTAACAATATTACTTGTTTCCATGAACAATATTACTTGTTTTGATCGCTTAACAATATTACTTGTTTAAATGAACATTATTACTTATTTTCACTTAACAGTATTACTTGTTTCAATTAACAATATTACTTGTTTTGATCACTCAACATTATTACTTGGTTCAATGAACAATATTACTAGTTTTGATCACTCAACAATATTACTTGTTTCAATGAACAATATTACTAGTTTTGATAACTCAACAGTATTACTTATTTCAATGAACAATATTACTTGTTTCAATGAACATTATTACTTGTTTTCACTTAATATTATTACTTGGTTCTATTGAACTATATTACTTGTTTTGATCACTTAACAATATTACTTAATTTAATGTACAATATTACTTGTTTCGATCACTCAACAGTGTTACTTGTTTCAATGAACAATATTACTTGTTTTGATCACTCAACAATATAACCTGTTTCAATAAACAATATTACTTGTTTTCACTTAATAGTATTACTTGTTTCAATGAACAATATTACTTGTTTTCACTTAACAACTTGTTTCAAAGGAACAATATTACTTGTTTTCACTTAATAGTATTACTTGGTTCTATTGAATCAGACATTTACTTTTTGATCACTTCATAGTATTACTTGTTTCAATGAACAATATTACTTGTTTTGATCACTTAACAATATTACTTGTTTCAATGAATAATATTACGTGTTTCACTTAACAATATTACTTGGTTCTATTGAATAGTATTACTTGTTTTCACTTAATGAGGTCGACGAAACTGAAGAAGATGATGATGGTCATAATGAGAACGACGATGAGGATGAAAAAGAATAGTTATATTATCTTCATTTGTAATATTCACATATAACATCATTTAATTACAATTTATAAAGTAATTTTTTTAAAAGGTTATTAAATAATTACATTAGATAAGTGGAATAAACTAATTAAAAGAATTTAAGAAATGATTTATTTTTGGTAAAAATCCATAAAAAATTCAATTTTAAAAGAATATGACATAATTTAATTAGAATTTATAAAGTAAAAAAAAAATAATTTAAAAGGGTTATTAAATAATTAAGTTAGATAAGTGGAATAAACTAATTAAAAAAATAAAATAAAAATGATTTTTTTTTAATAAAAAATCATTATAAATACAATTTAAAAGAATGTGAAATAATTTAATTAGAATTTATAAAGTAAAAAAAATATAATTTAAAAGTTTTATTAAATAATTAAATTAGATAAGTGGAATAAACGCATTAATTATTATTTTTTTAAAACAATTTATTTTTTGTAAACATCTATTGAAAATACAATTCTAAAATAATATGACAAAATTTAATTATAATTTTTTAAGTTAAAATAATTATAATTATAATTTTAAAAATTTATTAAATAATTAAATTATTTAAATGGAATAAACTAATTAAAAGATTTTTTTTGAAATAAAAATGTATTTTGGGCATATATACAATTAATGTCGTAAAATAAACGAATGAAAGCAAGTGCCGGAGCAGTTTAGTGCCCGTCCGGGAGCCTGCGAGGTCCCGTGTACGATCCTCTTCTGGGAGCGAGAATTGTCTTATTATTGCAATACTTGATGCTTGGTTATATATGAGATGCTTGGTTGTTATGTTGAAGTTGGTCTGTGGTTTTGGGTGGTTCGGTGGCCAGCACCCCCGCGGCACGGTTTGAACCACCCCGAGCGATTTTTTTTTTCCGTAAATCACTAATTTAGTGGCAGTTTTGGGATGGTTGCTACTTTTTTTTACCGCCGTCCCGGATCCGAGTCTATTTGAGGCGGTTCTAACCATCGCCGATCTCACGATGGTTACCAACCATCGCAAATTGCCGATCGTTATAAAAAACCCGCCGCTAAAGTTAACGGCTTCATTTAATGATGGTTTTTCAACCGTCAAGCTAAATTGTTTAGCCACGGTTTTTTCCGTCGCTAAAACCTCGGTAAACACCTTCTTTTTTGTAGTGAAAACAGCAGAACTCGCTCTGAGGTTTGTGTTACTATAAAGGCAAACATGTGTTACTAGAAGTACATGTATGTGTTCTTTGTAAGGACAAAACGATATTCCTCTATTTTCATCACCAACCTTAGTTTTTTTATCTTTTTTCCTTTAGATCTGTGGATTAATCATTTTTAAGTAAAGACCCAAAACCATTAAATTACACAAATCAATTAGTAAAAATATTTTTATTATCTCATCACGTAGTATCACATAATTATCTTTATAATAACACATACTTGATTTTTATAGTAATACACACCGTGAGCTTAATTTTTTCATGGTTACCTTTGCATTTAATTTTTAAAAACATATCCACTTGAGATAAAAACTTGTGTATGCAATATTGCATACAAGTGATATGCAATCAATTTTTTTTTTTTTCATGGTCGGAGGAATCGGGTTTTAGGGCAAATAGTTGGTGGGCGCGGGCTTTTTCATCTTCTTCAAGACGCTGTTAAACCGACACCGCCAGATTTACTCTTTCTTCCTCTTCTCTTGGCTAATCTCATAGCTTTCTTCTTCCTCGCTCGTGCCCTAATTTTTTTTTTCGCTCCGATTATTGAATGAAACCGTAATTCAATTTGGATTTCGATGTGGATTCTACGGAAGAAGAGAGAATATGTGTGTGATGTTTGGATTACCCCTCAACACAAAGTGTGTGATGAAATTCAGATCCTTCGCGACTTTTTTTCATTGCTCAGAATCGTAATTTTGGTCAAGTTTTTTTTTTCTCGTTTTATACCGGTTTTTGTTCATGTAGTAACACTCTTTTTCTCATATGGTAACACTCTTTTTGTTCATGTAGTAACACATCAAATTGTTCTTTAAATCTGTAATTCGACTGGGTGATTTCTTTTTCGTGCTTATCGATTTTTTTTTTCTATGTCATAAATATCGTTTTTTCTTCATATGGTAACACTTTTTGTTTCATGTAGTAACACATGGCTTTTTAGTAATATGTAACACAACATTCATATATCGTCGAATCTTATGTGAATACTCATGTGTTACCATATGAACAATAATGTGTTACCTTGTGATCCATGTTACCTTATGAATATTTTGTGTTTTATATGTTTTATTAAGTGTTATGCAAAATATGAAGTTTTTTTAATATAATAATGTAGTAACACTTATACATAGATGTAGTAAACACAAAAAATTTGATAAAAAAAATAAAAAATTCAATATAACAATGTAGTAACACTTATACATAGATGTAGTAACACACAAAAATTTGACAAAAAAATAAATAAAATTTAATATAATAATGTAGTAACACTTATACATAGATGTAGTAACACACACAAAATTTGAGAAAAAAAAATTATCGTCATGAAGAGGAATTGAACCTAATGTAACCAAATTCATTAAGAACAAACCTAAACCACTTAGGCTACAACACATATTCAATAAAATATCCTTCTATAAATACATATGTGTCCGCGCAACCAACCTTGAACCTCCGCCCTGCCGACCCCCCCGAAACCCTAAACCCGAGACCTGGACCCACTAATTTTAAGCAATTTTTACCTTATTTATGTCAGATTGCACATAACACTAGTGTGCAATATTTCACACAAGACTTTTACGCTCTTGAACTAATTTAACCCTTGCAAAATTTCACGATAAAATATTTCCCCCGCAGGAAATCCCTTTGCCATATATAAATGTTCCTCTTCAATTACACTACCAAATATGTCATTCATGTTAGCAGTTAATAAAAAAATGGTATATTATTGCATAACAGGAAATCTCATGTGCTAGTTCAATAATTATACCTTGACATCATCTTTTTTATTTTTGTGGCGTCATCAACATTTTCAGAGATTTCCAACAATTTCTTCTCTGTTTAAAAAGATGAGAAGATTTTTATTGCTTTTTGTTGAGGGCTTTTTGAAATTTATTAATTGGTTATTTAATTGAATTAATTGTATTGACTAATAATTATACTATAAAAAAATTATTTTACTAATTAAAGACATAAATAAAAGAAAAAATATATATATATAGTAAAAAAATTAAATCCCAAAATCTGTACTAAAATAAAATTGATGGATTTAATTTAACTTAGAAAATGAGTCTTTAAAAAATAAAAGAAATAGAGGCACTCTCATGTGCAATTAATATTGCACATACAATATTAGAAAGTTTTAGGAGGGGGTTAGAAAACTCATGGATCTTTTGTGGGTCAACTAGGTCAAATATAGTCTTCTAAAGAAATCACATCAAGATAGACAAATTAACACGCTCCCAAATCAGTGTAAAAGGACAAATATGTGTTGCTATTGAAACAAGTAGTGTATATTTGTTATTACAATAACACATATTTATTCTTAAATTAACACATGTAATGTGTTAAAATATGTTATTATAGAGAAAAAATGTGTTATTAAATGAACAAAACCAACCCCCAAAGGTTGACCAAGTAGTTATAGGCTTGAGACTTGAAAGATCTTTCCTCCTAGGCCTCGTAGTTGAATCCCCTAAGGTGCGATCAACTCTTGAGATGAGTCACCCATATAGTATTAGCTTTCTGGCGGCTTGAAGTGGGGCCCCCACTAGTGGGCCCAGTGGGTTTTGGCCCCTGGATTACTTGGCGGTTTTTGGTCGAATCACCGAAAGTTATCAAAAAAAAATGAACAAAACCAACACAAAAAAGTTAAAAATTAAACCTTAGATTAATCCATATGAATAGCAGAATAAAAAAATACAAAAAAAAAAATCAGATTTAATTGAAACTAAGAAAGGCGCTAATAAAAATCTGAAAACATATTACATAGAAAATCTAAATAAAGACAAGATGCGTTATCACAGAACTTGATCTGTGCAATATTTTATATAAGGGTTTTTAAAGAAATTAAGTATATCTTGTTTCAAAAATAAAATAAAATTAAGTATATCAATCAAGTATTCATTATAGATAAAGTGTTGTATGCATTAGGTGCAACCGCAATTTAAGTGTAGTTGTTAAACATGCAACTTGGTTTACAAAAATATTTAACTTGTTTTTTTTGAAACATTCAACTTTTTTTTAGTGAAAATAAGTTGAACTTTTCAGCGTAAACAAATTGAACATTTCAACGACAAGTTGAACGTTTCAAACTTACATGCACTTGAATTGCACGGTTCACTTGATGAACATGAGAAATATTTTTCATATATATATATATATATATGTACATTTTTTATATGAAAACCACAAGTGGTCACCTTATGGAGGAGTGTCATTTTGTCTATACAATAACACACAATTCTCTCTATAATAATACATTTAGGTTCCACTTGACCCCCGAAATACGGGTTTAATAGTGGTTCGATAAAAATATGAGTTCACTTGGTAGACAATAATACGGGCATACAATTTTTGATGGATCCGAATTATTCATCCCTTCTGACGATTACGGCAATTTTTCTTTGCTTTCCCTTTGACAATTTAATGTCTCCCCTGGGTGTTCAAATAAGAGGGCTTCTACAAGAAGAATCCTTGGGTCCATTTTGTCCCTAATCCCCTTGCTTTTTTGTTGTATTTTATTTCTAGGTTAGTTCACTTTTTGGTTTTCTTGTGCGGCGTGTATGTGGTGTGGGTTATTTTGAACGCTGCAACCCTAAAAGATTTGCAAAATCTCTCCGGCGGCGTTGTGAGTATAAACCTCGGATTGGTAGCTGGGACGTTGTATCAACCCTGATCTATTGAACTAAGGTATGTATTGGATTTTTTAATTTTTTTTGTTGTATCAACATAAAACACAAGCGATTCTTCACTCCTATTTCAAGAATTTGAGAATTATGAATATGAAAATTGAGAGATGCCAAGCATGATTAGGAAGAACCAGTTGTGTATTTTCGTTGATAGTTCGAAACTTATTTCAGATTATTCGCAGTGGGTGTATTTCGGTTCTTCAATTGAAATTCCCTAAGGGTGATTTTATGCTTTGAGTTCAGCCAAAATTCAGTATGGGCGACTTTATCATAATTTTTATGGTAGCTTGAAAAAATGAATATGGGTTGAACGGACAAATTTTAGGAAGGACAAATTTATGTGTGGAATTCGGGCAAATTTATGGGCACCTTTAAAATTTTCCCCAATGGTTTTTGTTTCTTGAAATCGAACAAAAATTGGTTCACAGTGTTCGATTCTGAATATTTTTCTTAACGCAGATTTTTTAGGCAAATTTCATTGAATTTGGGTTTGATATCAAATTGCATATTTTGTTGGCATATTTAGTTGCCTTATTTCACAGTAGTGGGTTGTGATATCACATTGCTAATATATCAATCTTGTGTACATTGTTTATTTTCAATTTTATTTGGAATGTGTGTTGTTCTAGCTCAATGTTTTAATGTGTGTTATTCTAGGATCAACGTTTTAATTAATGAAAGGTTGTTCTAGCTCAACTCAATTATGAGTTGAGTGTGTGCTCGCTCTAGCTCAATTATACATTCTTAAAACAATGTGGTAATGTGTGTTGTTATCATATTCTTAAAACAATTTGGTAATGTGTGTGCTCGCCTTTCTAGCTCAAATATTTGTGAATTTTTAGAAGGATTATTGGATGTGATTTGAAATTGTTGTTCTTTTTTGGTTTAAATGTTGATCGAGAATAAGCTGTGGACTCTCATTTTGGACAAAAGCGAAATATTGGTTTCTCAAGTTTGTTTTGTTGGTTAAGTTTCTTCAATTATTTTGCTTATTTTAGGGATTATTTTTTTGTGTAAGGAGATCGATTTCTTCGGAAGGTGTGTAGTCTTTATCCTCCATACTAATTATCTTACACATTTTAATTGATCTTGGCAGGTTGTCTCATATAATGTTTATTGGTTGTAGGTAAATCCTATATTTACGCTTCAGATTCATATCCTACTATGTTGACACCAAACCATGAAGAAACCATTGGTGGTTTAGTTGATAGAACATGTACAACGTCGAAAAAAAGTTGTGTGTTTTATACTAGCACATTTGTTACGCCAAACACATAATAAAAGAGTTAGACGACGGGATGGCGTTAGGCCTTATGGCATGATTAGTAGATTACCTTCCCAAAAAAGCCGTTTAGGTAGGTTGTGTACGATGACTGACTCTGCATGTGTTGAAAATTTACGAATGGACCGAAACACTTTTGCACGATTATGTTTATTACTTATGGATTTAGGAGGTCTAAAATAATCACGGTATGTGAGTGTCGAGGAACAAGTGTCCATGTTCTTATCTCAGATTGAGTCATCATAAAAAACGAGTGTTATCAAGTTTGACTACCACCACGAAGTGGGGGCGATAGTGTCGCATTACATGAATGTAGTCTTAAAAGCTATCCTAAAACTGCACTATTTGTTCTTGGTTAAACCTACTCTTGTTCCTGCCGATTAAATCAATACACGATGGAAATGGTTCAAGGTAATCATGAAAAAACCCATATTGTAGCCTATTTTTTATATACACTGTTTAATTGTTGATGTTAATCTGTACAGGGTTGCCTAGGTGCTCTAGAAGGTACCCATATTGATGTTATGGTGGCACCCTCTTGAAAGGGGAAATTTAGAACTAGAGCGGGCGATATCCACCAACGTATTGGGAGTTTGGATACATAGATTAATCAGATACTTCCTTCCCTGGATGGGAAGCGGTCGATTGTCGATGCTTTAGGGTTTTGTGAGATGTCATTATTCGACCTGTGGTTTGAAGGTCCCAAAGGGTATGACCATAATTTTTTCATTACCCTACCTTTTAAATTTATTAAATATTTTGAGTAGTCATCAATCGAGTTGTTGGTTTTACATTTTTTTCCATGTAGTAAGGCAATACTATCCCGTGGATGACAACGGGTATGCGAATGTGGAGGGTTTTTCGCTCCATACAGGGATGTAGATACCATTTAAAAGAGTGGGGCCCGAATAAAAAAAAAAAGTAATCATCAAGAACATTTCAACATGAAACACACTAGAGCACGAACGTGATAGATGTTGGGATTATATCGAAAGTATGCTTTTACTTTGTATAATCAAAAACTGAATTTCGGACATATTCTTGAAATAAATTGTTTATCAACGATGCTTTAAATATCATCGAATGTTACATATATTTACCGCGATAACTATTCAATAAATAAGACGCGTTACATTGTAGTTAATTTAGTGATACCGCATCACGAAGATTAAATTAAGGTTCCTTGTAACCAAAAGTACATCATTCACGACCTAGATGGAAATGAACAATCCATCGTGAAAGGTTGAAGTGTAAAGGCTCGGGATTGGTTTGTCTTGACCAAGAGATTACACTAGTGCATGACCGATGCATCAAGAGGACCTCCGAGGAGGACAAATTCTTTTAGCCCAACAAGGAAGAATTAGACCTCGGTTGGTTCGTTATTTCTTAATCTTCGCCCCTTAAATAGGATCGCGTGTGGTTGGTAATTATTGCTTTGACTTATTACGGGTAGAGAATCAACGAGATTCAATACTTTATATCTTGGGCAATATTATTGGTCACATGCGATTACTAAGATTTAATACGGAGAATCGTGGGTGCAGCACGCTTTGTTCGATTTGCCCCTTGGGAGGTTCATAAGTTTTATCATACCAAATCTTGCAAGTGGAACTAGTTTTTGGATGGATAATAATGTTGAACCGATTTCTTAACCAAGGACAAAAGATATTAATTAATGGAAAGCTATTTCAGGTGGCTTGAATTAATTAATGGGCTAGATAATCTTAAACACGGAAATAATAAGCGGAGCCATATTATTTGTAATATGGGTTAAGATGGATAGTGCAATATTAATTATGTAGTGGGATTAATTAATATTTATGGGCTCGAATAATATTGTGGCTCAATATTGATAATTCAAGATCCATTGGAAGGTCCAATCTTAATTCTCCTAAAGGCCCCTCAAGTAGCCCAACATAAAGTCCAATAACTGAAAAAGGTGTTTAAAAATAAAATAAATTTTGTTGCTTTTTTTTTTCATTTTTTGAAAAATATGAATAAAATGGAAGAAAGATTTTCTTTGAATTTTGTTATGGAATGAAGATATGTATTCTTGGAATACAAGATTATCACATTGAATTCAAGAAATCTCCCACTTGGTTATTTATATTAGAAATTTCGAAATTTAAGGAAAAGAAGGAAAAGAAAGATTTTCTTGAAAATATATTATGGAAGATATGTATTCTTGGAATACAAGAATATCTCATAAATTCAAGAAGATCCAAATCTTGGAATCTTGATCTCTTTTTCAAAAAAAAAAATTCCCATAACAAGAGAGTGGAATTTTATGGAATATTTTAATTATGGAGAAAAGAATATAGGAGATATATTCAAGATTTCTTGGAGATCAAGAAAAGATTTTTCCCCTATTCCATATGCAAAAAAAATCGCCACTACACCTCTATAAATAGGGATGAGTGTTTCATTCCCAAGTACAATTCCATGTCTTTGGAAAAATTAGTAAATCCACAAAGGTGGTGCAACAAATTTTATTTTCCCTTTGTTAATTGTTGCGAGCTTCCTTCCACCGGATTGACGAGCAAGGACTAGGAATACTTGAGAAGGCTTTTTAGTGTGTTTTTATCGACGAGACTATTGCCAATTAAAGAGGTTAGTTCACGTAAACCCATAGCAATTCCGCATGCGTAGGATTTTGTATGAACATTTTATATCACGCGATTTGTTGTTGAATTATTATTTGAATTAATATAGGATTAATTCATGCTAGTAATAATTGTTAGAATTAAATTTGTATTTGAATATTCATCCCTAATAGATCCCAAATAATTCCCCAACAACCGTATCGAGCCTCGTTTTGCTGCCTCAATTTTAAATTGTAATTTAATTCGCTTTCATTAAATTTGAAATGGATAGTAGAATTGCTAGATTTTTTTTGCGGCAGTATCCAATTGTCATGGAATTTAATGTGTTTATTTACGCATGATATAAATTGTGGTTTTTAATTCGATTCGCTCGAATTCGCTTTGCCTCGCGGAGAAAATCCACAGTAGATTAGAATTTGTTCGACGGATCAATGTAATAGACTAGTCTAGATTCAGTTTATTTATTTTGTAAATAAATTGTAACCGATCGAAATATAGGCGAGATTTAAGAATTAAGAGACGGGATCTCGAACCGGCATAGGCAATACAAGCGAACTTGTGTAAACGCACAGTGAGGCACGACGCGACGACGCCGGACGCGGGATGCCAAGACGGGCATGGGCGGCAGAGCGAGGGAGGGGGCCTAGCTACGGATCGAGCGAAGCGATGTCGCCGAGGCGACGCGGCGACGCCGCTAAGACGTTGGGGGCAGCTGACGGGACGGCCGGGATGGACGTCTGTACAAGACGGACGCCACTCGACACAACCGGGGAGTGCTAGGCGGGCACTCGACCATGAGCTGGTCGATGACATGGCTTGACAAGGCGTTCTTTTTAAGATGGTCAAGTGGGAGCTTTTTCGAGACTAACGATGAAGGATATGAAGATGATTTCTCAAGATCAAGACATGACAAAAATTAACCATGACAATTGGATAAATGTGCCCAATATGTTTAATTTTTTTTTGTTTTGATGTTTATGCATTATTTTATGCTCATTTAAATTGTGTTTAAATTTGCGATGCATGAGAAAATATTTTTGAAAAATCTCACTTTTCTAAAATTACTATGTATGCTTAAACAATTAATTGACAATTTTATTAGGATAATAAAATTGAATTAATTTTGACCTCCATGATTTATTTATTTGTGAATTCTTTTGGAGAAATTTCCACTTTGACGGTCAAAAGATAGCTTTTACATGAATAAATTCCAAATGGATGATTGTGGATTATTACTAGTGGCGGCGATGGCCCTCCCACGAGGCTGCGTTCAAAATGAAATAATAATTTTTGTATTTAATCATGGTTATTACTTAGGTATAAAATTGATATGCATAAAAGTCCCTGTCTAATTTTATATTGGTCAAGGAGCCAACTATTAATCTAGTTATTAAAGGTTTGTAATTGTTCTTGTTTATAACTTTCTTAAATGTGTTTAAATAATGACCCACCCCACGTGGCTTATTTAAACTGTTTTTGAGATGTTGGTCGATGCATGTTCATATTTTTTGAGATTTTAATATGAAACATGTGATTTAACCTTGTGATATATTTGTGCTTATGCATATTATTATTTATTTCGATTCAAAGATGTCGTAACCTTTTAATCCATCGCTATTATTATACTTAAAGTCAATAGAATAAGTATGGAAACTATATTGATTGGAAACGAAAAATTATAATTGTCCTAAGCGCACAAAAGCACAAGTGGATTCTTGACACACCAAAATCGGATGAGCCAACCGACGTCAAAAATGCGGGACTCGTCGGATCACTTCATGAGAGATATCGTCACGAAAAATGGTGGAGGGCAAACCCGTAAGTGGATTACGCCCTCAAAATTAATGGCCCATCCGAACAAACTTGAGGTTCTCGAGCGCAGATTATAATCCGGAGACTCGGATGAATTTGGTACTTCACTCTCGCCCAAAAAGTTTTTGAGCATTTTGGCCTCATTAATGATTTGTTGCAAGCTTTGGTCTCGGCAAAGATGTTGATGGGGAACCAAACTCGTTTTTGATTTGCAAGTGGTCCGTCTTCATCTTCTAGCCAAAGGAAGGCAAGAAAAGAAGAGGACCAAAAGCCATAAGCAATCAAACTCAATTGTTGCCAAAGACAATGGTAAGATGAGGAATGCTTGGTGTCAAGGAAAATCCAAAGAGGAAGTGCTTAAGTGCGGTGAAAGAGGACAATGGAGGTTTACTGTTCCAACCCCAAAAGGGATGGAAAGAAAGGTAATTCTCACGCACTAGTTGTTGAAAATTGTTTAGGCCAGATACTTCTCATTCGTGGGTAGTTGATACGGGATCTGGCCGACCATGTATGTTTCACGTTCTGGGGTCCCGGTGACCGACAACTTAGTGGCAGTGAGATCCTCATCACACCGGGCGATCTAAAGAGTGGCACCAAGCGATGGGAGAAGTGCACCTGTCTTTTGAAGACGAGTTTTTAATTTAAGAGATGTTCTTTACGTTCGAATTTTAGAAAGAATTTAATTTCGGTTTCTAAACTTTACCTTGATGGATATTCGGTTACTTTTTAATAAAGTTGTTACCATTTCTCTTTATGATAAATTTATCTCATCATGGAACGTTGTCGAAAAATCTCTATATAATTAAGCGGCACACCACTCACTTAAATGCATCCTATAACACATCAACTATTTCAAGAAAAGAAAACGTTCATCGACGTGAACGAGACACTTCTATGGCATCTAAGATTGGGACATATTAATCCAAAGAGGATCCAAACATTGGTGAAAGAGGCGGTTCAATCGAAGTTTCTTCAAGTTGAACCAATTCCAACTTGCGAATCATGTTTGTAGGATAAAATGACCAAGAGGGCATTCGGAGCGAGGGAATAGAGCCAAAGAAGTGTTAGAAATCGTTCACATGGCATTATGTGGTCCAATGTCAACCAAATCAAGGGGGAGGTTATGAGTATTTCGTCACTTTTATTGATGACTACTCAAGGTCGGTTATATTTTCCTTATGAAGCATAAACCGAGACCTTTGAGAAATTCAAAGAATTTAAGGCTCAAGCACGTAATCATAGGAAAAATGTATCAAGTCTCTACGATCCGATCGTGAGGGGAAAGTACCTCAGCGATGAGTTTTTGAACTACTTGTCTGATAAAGGGATTGCAGCCCCATTTAATCGCAGACGGAACCCCTCAACAAAGAGGGGTTGAAGAGCTTAAGAAACATAACTCTTTTGGAAATGGTTAGATCTATGATGAGTTATCGCGGATCTTCCCAAGTCGCTTCCGGGGTCATGCCTTTATGGGTTTACATTTCGAACTTGGTGCCATCCAAAATGGTTCCCAAAACTCCCAAAGAATTGTGGACCCAAGCTTAATCCCGATTTGAGACACATGAAAATTTGGGGGTGTCCGGCCTACGTGTTGGACAAGGAAGCCAAAAAATTGGATCCTCGATCAGAATTAAGGTTGTTTGTAGGATACCCAAAGGGAACAAAAGGGTGTATGTTCTATGGTCCCGAAGATCAAAAGGTGGTAATAAGCACCCACTTTAGATTTTTGGAAGAAGACTATATGAACAAAAGAAGACCCAAAAGTGAGATTACCTTAAATGTGCTAAGGGGCTAACCTCAGTGACAACTGTACAAGATGACATACCAAACGACACACTTACACAACCGGAACCTCGTCGTAGTGGGAGGGTTGTGAGACAGCCCGAGAGATTCATGGGATAGGAGAGTCCCAGGACTTGATTCCTGACAAGGCGATCAGACTCATGGACATATGACGAGGCAATCCAAGACAAGGATGCTTGGCAAATAGCAATGAAAGTTTAAATGGGTTCTATGGATCATAACAGAGTGTGGGAGCTAATAACCACTTAATGGGGTCAAACCCATTGGTTGCAAGTGGGTGTACAAGAGAAAAGAGGACCGGACGGGAAGGTGGAAACCTTCAAGGCAAGGCTTTGGGCAAAAGGTTATA
Organism: Stenogyne calaminthoides; assembly: GCA_037126765.1. Lineage (NCBI taxonomy): Eukaryota > Viridiplantae > Streptophyta > Magnoliopsida > Lamiales > Lamiaceae > Stenogyne > Stenogyne calaminthoides. Next base: position 27,488,273 of record JBBCBC010000023.1, on the reverse strand, counting down.
CTAAAAAAGAAGGATCGACTATGAGGAAACTTTTTCGCCTGTAGCAATGCTCAAGTCCATCCGAATTCTCTTGTCGATTGCTGTGCATCTCAACTTTGAAATCTGGCAAATGGATGTCAAGACGGCTTTTTCCTTGACGGAAGTCTTGATGAAGAAATTTATATGCAACAACCCCAAGGCTTCATTGAAAAAGGCCAAGAACACCTAGTTTGTAAGCTCATGAAGTCCATTTACGGACTCAAACAGCATCCAGCTTGGAACCAATGTTTTGATCATGTTATAAAATCTTATGGGTTTGATCAAAATGAGTTCGAAAGTTGTGTGTACAAAAAAGCGTGTCGGTCTTCGGATTGGTATTCTTAGTACTATCGTAGATGACATTCTCGCTCCATCGCGAACAATGTAAAGGTGTTATCGACGAAGCGGCATGGCTTTTCAAAAAAAACAGTTTGATATGAAGGACTTAGGGGAAGCCGGGCACATCCTTGGGATCAAGATCACTTTCGAGATCGCAAGAAATGATGATAGGCTTATCGCAAGCTTCATACATAGACATCGTCTTGAAACGATTCAAAGATGCAGATTCCAAGAAAGGCTTCGTACCTTTCGCACATGGAATCCATCTATCAAGGAAATGTGCCCTAAGACACAAAAGGAGATAGATAACATGAAAGACATTCCTTATGCTTTGGCCGTTGTAGGAAGCCTTTATGTATGCAATGTTTGCATGAGACCGGATATCCGTTTTTGCCGTTGGCATGGTGGCAAGATATCAAAGTAACCCAGTGGAAAGAACATCGACGGCAGCTTAAAAAACATTCAAGTATCGAAAAGAACTCGAGATAGAATGTTGATTTATTAGTCGATAGTCTAATCCCCATCGGCCACATGGACTCGGGTTTCCAATCGGACTTAGATTCCAGAAAATCTACCTCCAGTGTGTTTTGCATGGGGAGGAGCCATGACATGGAGAAGCGTTAAGCGTAAATGCATCGCTGATTATACCATGGAAGTTTAATATGTAGCCATTATGGGAGGCAAAAAAAAAAGAAGAGGTTTCGCTCAAGAACTTCCCTAGTGGACTTGGATGTAGTTCGAATTTGCCCAAAGATAATCATTTTTTTATTGTGGACAATGCCGAGCGCTTTCAAAATTAAGGGAACCAAGAGCCCACAAGGCCAAGAAACACATTGAAAGGAAATACCATCTTATACGAGAAATCGTTAAGAGAGGAGATATAGAGGTGGCAAAGATCGGCGATGAAGACAACCTAGCAGATCCATTCACAAAGGGTCCGCCTCGTAATACATTCGAGAGACATGTGGAAGGAATGGGTGTCAAGACCACGCTAATGCTTTGAGTATAAGTGGGAGACATTATTAGGTTAGTGTAGGTGACATTAGATGTCACGACAGAACTACACAAGACATCTTCAGTAGTATACTTAAAAGCGGACTTTGAGTATAAGTGGGAGATTGTTGGGATTATCTTTCGAAAGTATGCTTTTACTTTGTAGAATCAAAACCTCAATTTTGGACTTATTTATCAAATAAATTGTTTATCATCGATGATTTAAATATCATCGAATGTTACATATATTTACTGCATAACTGTTCAATAAATAGTAAGCGTTACATTGTAGTTAATTTAGTGATACCAGATCACAGAAGATTAAATTAACAGTCCCTTGTAACCAAAAGTACATCATTCACGACCTAGATGGAAATGAACAATCCATCGTGAAAGGTTGAAGTGTAAGGCTCAGATTAGTTTATCTTGACCAAGAGATTACACTAGTGCATGACTGATGCACTGAAGAGGACCTACAGGAGGACAAATTCTTCAGAACTGAACAAGGAAGAATTAGACCTCAGTGGTTCGTTATTTCTTAATCTTCGTCCCTTAAATAGGATCGCGTGTGGTTGGTAATTATTGCTTTGACTTATTACGGGTAGAGAATCAACGAAATTCAATATTTTATATCTTAGGCAATATTATTGGTCACATGCGATTGCTAAGATTTAATACGGAGAATTGTGTGCAAGTACGCTTGTTCGATTTGCCCCCTTGGGAGGTTCATAAGTTTTATCATACCAAATCTTGCAAGTGGAATTAGTTTCCGGTATGGATAATAATGTTGAACCGTTCCTTAACCAAGGACAAAAGATATTAATTAATGGAAAGCTATTTCAGTGGCTTGAATTAATTAATGGGCTAGATAATCTTAAACACGGGAAATAATAACCGGGAGCCATATTGACTGTAATATGGGTTAAGATGGATAGTGCAATATTAATTATGTAGTGGGATTAATTAATATTTATGGGCTTGAATAATATTGTGGCTCAATATTGATAATTCAAGATCCATTGGAAGGTCCAATCTTAATTCTCCTAAAGGCCCCTTAAGTAGCCCAACATAAAGTCCAATAACTGAAAAAAGGTGTTTAAAAATAAAATAAATTTTGTTGCTTATTTTTTCTCATTTTTCGAAAAATATGAATAAAAGGGGAGAAAGATTTTCTTTGAATTTTGTTATGGAATGAAGATATGTATTCTTGGAATACAAGATTATCTCATTAAATTCAAGAAAGCTCCCACTTGGTTATTTATATTAGAAATTTCAAAATTTAAGAAAAAGAAGGAAAAGAAAGATTTTCTTGATTTTCTTGAAAAGATATTATGGAAGATATGTATTCTTGGAATACAAGAATATCTCATAAATTCAAGAAGATCCAAATCTTGGAATCTTGATCCTCTTTTTTCGAAAATTCCCATAACAAGAGAGAGTGGGATTTTTATGGAATATTTTAATTATGGAGAAAAGAATATAGGAGATATATTCAAGATTTCTTGGAGATCAAGAAAAGATTTTTTCCCCTAATTCCATATGCAAAAAAATCGGCCACTACACCTCAATAAATAGGGGATGGGTGTTTCATTCCCAAGTACAATTCCATGTGCTGGAAAAACTAGTAAATCCACAAAGGTGGTGCAACAAATTTTTATTTTCCCTTTTGTTATTTGTTCGCGAGCTTCCTTCCACCGGATTGACGAGCAAGGACTAGGGAATACTTGGGAAGGCTTTTTGGTGTATTTTTATCGACGAGACCATTGCCACTCCAAGAGGTTAGTTCACGTAAACCCGTAGCAATTCTGCATGCGTAGGATTTATGTGAACTGTTTATATGCATGATTTGTTGTTGAATTATTATTTGAATTAATATAGGATTAATTCATGCTAGTAATAATTGTTAGAATTAAATTTGTATTTAAATATTCATCCAGAATAGATCCGGATAAATAATTCCCCAACAATAGAGCGTGCATTTGGCGTCTTAAAAAATGATTTGCAATTCTTAGGAGCTCGACATTTTACCCTATCAAAACACAGATTCAAATTATAATGGCTTGTTTTCTATTACACAACTTCATCCTTCGACAGATGACAGTTGATCCCGTTGAGCAACAACTTGATGAAGATGACGACAACAACTGCGATGATGAGACTGAAGATATCATAGATACGGTCGAGTCATCTCCGAAATTTAATCAATGGAAGGACCAACTCTCCGCAGCCATGTATCAGCAATGGAGAAATCATACATAGTTGAATTGCAAATTTTTATCATGTTGATTGTTGTACTTGCATATCATATTTCTTATATTGTGAGACATTGATAGTTTTCTTGTTTATTTGCTACCGGTGATAATCAAATGTATGAGCATGTTAATTCGATTATAAACTCCATCTGAATTCATGCAGTTTGATATGTGTATTTGGTGTGTTTATTTAGCTGATACCAAATATATTTTTTAGACTAATGAATCGCAATTTTTATCCTCAGGTGACTGGTGATTTTGCAATATCCGATTGCTCAGATTTATTACTACTTATATCTGTTCTGCATGCAGGTAAAATATATATACAATATATTTGTGTAGATATATATATATATAAACAAATATATATAATATATCAATGGTATATATATTTACACATAATTAAGTTATCTTGATATATATGCCCAATTTGTTTGAAAAATCAAACCATTTCGAAATAATTTACATATTTTTATCCTCTAATTTTTTATTCAACTTTCCAAATACTACATATCAGAGCATTTTTCCATTTAATTGATTCAGAATTTGAAGTAATTTGATGGTGCATGAGATCTGTTGGCATAAATGTGGTTTTCAGAGATGATCAATGTTACTTTTCTATCTATTACTCATGTTTACCAATTTCATCGATTTAGAAATTGAGTACTTTGATGGTGCATGACATCCGTTGACATAAATGCGTTTTTTAGAGTGGGTCAATGTAACTTTTCCATCTATTACTCACGTTTTTGAATGTCTAGCAGTCAGTTATCCACTTTTATCATGTCACAATATTCTGTCTTGTTGTGAGATGTCATCTAGTGGTAACACTATTTGGGTCAAAGCTCATTACAAATTTCCCACAATGTAGGCACAGGTGTAGGCATAGGCGCAGGCACTGAAGTCTTGTAACTCTGGGCTGATGATTCAAAAATCAAATGGTTTTTACTGTAGGCATAGTGACCAATCTATGCATATTGAACTATAAATACAAGTTTAAACGTACTTCAGTTTTCACTTAAACTTTAATCTATATTTTCATCTCACTCAATGCCTCTTAATATTCCACATCAGGATTATTTCTTCTACATAGGTCGATGGCTGAAACATTTGGACCGTTGGTTCATACGTGCATTGTTGGAGCAATACATGTTGGGCAATACCGGACGTGAATCGCCTAATTTTCATGCTATGACATCTGCCATACGATCTGTGAATGAAACCTTCCACACTCATTTTTCTTAGGATGACGTTAATGTAAGAAGGCACTTCCTTCAGGAGCGCTATGATACCTTCAGTCAGCTGATTGATTTGGCTGGTGTTGGATGGGACGATGATGATAATACCGTCCATACCAAACCAAGATTGTGGAAATACTACATCAGTGTTAGTGGATCAAGTAACCTTTGTATCTAATATAGTGATAGATTTTAACTCTTGTGTATATATGGCTGCAACACTAATTTTATTTGATGGTGCATGACATTTTTTTGGCAAAACAAACTCGTCAAAGCTTATTACTGGAACAGTGAGCCTGAGTTCGAGAACCTTACCCTTTTGTTTAAGAGGGCTCCGAACCCACCTTCGACTCCACCTTTGGCTCCTCAGCCGCCTTTCCACCAAACGCACGAACAAGAGGTACTTGTCATTAGTGATGATTCATACCCGATTCCAAACTATTTTCAGACAGGGTCTACCTTAAAACGAATCGATGACACCAACGAAGTGGTATCTCCAATGTTGGGCAAAGGTTATCCTACAATTTAGGAGGTTGTTCGATGAACTTAAGCCCCCCACAAAGATAAGAATTTGGAGGTAATGCTCCTGCCCAATTCTCTAACCATACGGCGGACTCCCCGAGCACCCAAAATTCTCGTACTTCTGATGATGCAAGTAACCCAACACGTTGGTTTTGGTTTAGTGGTAGGCGTTGATGTCTTGATGGTACGGTGGAGTTTGTAAGCTGACTGTTTGGTATTCGCAATCTGGCTGTTTATCTCGATGTTCAATACTTTTTTTGTGATGTTTGCTTTGTATTTTAAGTTTTTTCATTTTCAGTGATGCATACATGTTTAGGATTTCCCGATGTTTTTCGAGATTTCTCCTACTGATATCATTGCCTTTTTAATGATATTCATTTTTTTTATCATCATCTAATTATCATTTATGCAACCTGCATTCAGATTTCACCATTTTCCATAAGTGGTTTTCAGTGCAGTTTTAACAATGGTACAGAATACAATATTTGTTTGTAATGCAATTTTCAAACTGTCAACCTGTATTCAGTTTTCTGTCTAATTCCAAAAGTGCAATGCAACAACCTGTATTCAGTTTTATGTCCAATTGCAAAAGTGGTTTTCAATGCTGTTTTAAACGTGGTTCGGTAATTATAAAACAAAATAATACATAACGGAAACCATCACTCCACTATATGCTAATAAAATAAAAGTTCATAATTACTAATTACTGATATTAAAGTTTAACCAACACAGTCAACCACATACACATATTAGAACAAAGTAACAACAAGCAAAATGTATTCTACACAAGTCAAAATAACAAGCAAATGCTTCACTTTATAATATTCTTTGTCGTCGAACAACTCCAAACAATAGCTTTTCCAGTATTCATCAGCATTATCCGGGTTAATATCCTCGATCGAATGATTTGCCACGAGACACTCAAACACTTTGGAAGCGATTATTCCACAAGAGTCTCCATCAGTTTGTTGCGGGCAATGTGGACACAGAGTAAACTTCCACTCTTTGTTCGGACATGACTCGGAAGGATTCCCGAGCAACTCCGTGTATACACTTGGTAACATCACTGCCATCTACCGAAAAGCCACTGCAGTCTTCGGGTTCATCCTTTTACCTGAAAGAGAGTCATATATCATGATATGTTGATCTTTTAGCCAAATTTCGTATTGAACCCAATGGTTTTGGTTGATGTGGGCAATCCCGTAAACAAACTCCGCATCAGCCCAATCTAGACCAAAACCAAACAGAGGGTATCTGCCCGCCACGTAATCCACAATCTTAGTAGCATCCTCAAGCCAGTTGAAAGCATACTTCTTCTTCTTGGCACTAAACCAATCATTGTAGGTATTTCCAATGAAATACGACTGTAAAAAATAAACAAAATTTCCACCAAACGATTAACTAACCAAATAAAAACCCATTATATAAAAAAAACTAGAAATCAAAATAAAAATAGTTGTACTTACCCAAAAGTAATGATCATCCGTTGTCCAACCTTTGTTAAATAGATTAGGTCATTTCCTCATTTTCAGAATGATAAGGTAGAAAATTGCATCAATGTTCTACAATACACGTTCAAAACGAATTTAGATGCATATATCTACAATTTATAAAATAATTTCAATATAACAGATTGAAATCGTTCCTCCCCTTCGAGCCACCCAGAAGGTTCCCAAATGTTTGCAAAGAATTTATGATTGGCACCTGTTATATTTTGAACCGAAATATCGATTGCGGTTGACATTCCTCGACTTTCTTTATACCATTGCTTAAATCTCTCTTCAGCCGCGTTGTCCCAAACCATATCAAGAGGATCGTAAGCATCCCCCATAAAAGAACTTTTCATTGATCTCATCCCGCATCTCACCCTCGTATCCATCGTCTCCATCGCCATCATTGTTACGAACGACCATCCAATTTTTTTGATCAACCCCTTCCCCATCCCCTTCCTCATCATTTGTTTCCTTAAAAACACTTCCTTCACATTCTTCCACATCACTTCCTTCCTTGTCATGTTCCTTTCCCGTTTCATCAAAATTACAAATTGTTTCCTCCCCCTTTGCCTTTTGACCACGGTTGCCACCTGGATTGTTGTATATATGGTAAGCCAAATATACTAAATCCATAAAATTTTCATCAAAACCACACTTTAACCAACAGTAAACCCATCTTACAAAAAACATAAACTATGTACTAACCAGAAGGTGAATTCTGCTCCATCTCGTCATCTTCAACAGCTGCCTCAACCTTTTTCTTGTCTGCATCATTTTAAAAGCCAAATAAACAGACCCACACAGAAAACTATAGTTAAACCCATGAAAATAAAATACCAACTATAAAGTACAATATATGGGAAAAGTGAACTAACCAGGATCTGATTCTTCATCCTCCTTATACTCATGACTCTCTCTATCAATTTGTTCTTCAACCTCATGGCCCTCACTTTCAACTTCTTCATCATCACCTTCATCCGATTCATTACCCTCACCTTCACCATCTTCACCATAACCTTCATCTGATTTGTCACCCTCACCTTCTTCACCATCAAATTCATCTGATTCATTAGCCTCACTATCAGTTTCAGCACCAGTTCCTTCGGACTGTATCCATTCATCGTCATCATCATCAGTGTCATTTACATCACTGCTCCATCCCATTTTATCCATGATCAATTTTTGATTTTCCAATATATTTTTCAGAGCCATCCCAATGATCTCGATCTTATTCTTCATAATTCTCTAATCATCGACTTTACGAGAAGGTTTGACTCGATTTTTTTTTTCAATTTTCTCTTCAAAATCAGTTTCAATTTCCTCCTCGGAGAAATTAGCTCGAGTACGTTTCCTAGGCTTCTTCTTGCTGCTACTCTTGACACGGTGTTTTTCAATTTTCTCTTCGAAATCAGTGTCAATTTCGTCTTTGAAATCAGCACGAGCACGTTTATGACTTTTCTTCTTGCTGCTACTCTTAACAGTAACAGTGTGTTTTTCAATTTCCTTCTCGAAATCAGTATCAGTTTCATCTTTGAAATTAGCACGAGTATGTTTGCCACTCTTTGAGGAAGATCCCCCAAATTCCTTCTTATGTGATGGTGTGAATGTCTTTTTAGCCGAAGGAGATGTCACACACTTCTTCTCCCATTCAATTAGGCATCTATAGTAGGGCACCTTCTTCTCTTGAGTTGATGGTATCATACTCCACAACACTTTAAACTTCATATACAAACATAAAAGTAAGTTATATTGTAGCACACACGTATGATCAATATTGAAATAACAAGTATAAATATTAACTTTACTCACCCTTTCCCCAATTCCATCTCCAGGCATCATCACCGGAAAACATGTGTTGGTGAGTTCATCAAACGGTGAAAGTTAGATGTTGTCCATCGCAACATACGCAGGATTTCAAAGAATGGAGGTCCTCGCACCTACCTAACTTCCAACAAACGGCGAATCAGAGGTCTAAAAACCGCATGGCATACGATATCCATATAGGTCAATGTGGGTAGCATTTGACTTCTTTTTTCGAAATGCCAACAATTTTTTTCCTTGTAAGGATGACTCTTTTGCCTAAGCTTAAATCGAAAAGTCGTTGACCGTAAATTCAGATGCTATTCGACCCCAAGGAAAGGCGTTGAACGCTTCATAATTATCTATCAAATGTATGTCTTTGTGAATATATTTTCTTGGTGGTTTTGTCCTTGATCAAAAAAAACTCCGTGATGGGATCCACAATAGTGCCAACTTCAAACCTATCTCCGGCTCACATTTTAGAGGTTTTTTTCGTCACCTTAATGAAGGCTTTCTCAATATCTCGTGACAAACAATTCCTTTCGTGACCAAACATCTCGGTAGAACTTTTGATTTTACAGAATGATGATTTAGATCTGAATTTAAGATCCGTGACTAGAGTAAATTTGTTGGGCCCGAACTCACCACACAGCTTGTTAACATGAAACTTTAACTTATCATCGCTCACAATATTGTCTTGTTTGAATAACAAGTGAAGGTGGAGTTGGCCCGAAAAATTCATGTCGTCATATTGTAAAAAAAAATCCAAAGAAGGAACTCTTAAACATTGCTTGCATATCATCATATTTCAATCTCTCCTTTATTCTCTTTAGAATGGATAGATCGCTCCCAAGAACTTAATCGATCTACAAAAATGTATGATACATAATACGTTAATTAAATCTCATACATCATACCAAAAACCAAAAGAACAACAACTAAATCCCAAAGAAAACCAAAAAGAACAACAACTAAGTCCCACAAAACTTCAACATCATCCTCAATAGTTAACCAAAATGACATGTTCCCTAGTATATTCAAAGAAAACCACCACAACACACTATGAAGCCCTTCAATATTACACAATCCCATTTCATAATTAAAAAAACCGTAGGGCAAACAATAATTATTTCTTAATTTTAGAACTCATTAAAAAACCCATGTAACATTTTGTCGTAAAAATCAATATGCAACATTTGAAACAAAATTTCATTTCTATACATCACATTCAATTTTAAACAATTATGTTGGGAAATTTATAGTTTTGATGAAAGTTCCAAAAACACATGTAATAGGACCCGGTCGGATCATAATGATCGATGTTTATATTACTCGCTATAGGAGACCGGTTGATAATGATTGTATAGAACAACCGATGAAATAGATAGGTCACATATTGAGGGGGAAACTCAATATGTATAGGTCGAATCCAAGACTCAAAGGACGGTGATATCCGGATGCACCAAAATGCAAGACAAGAATGTAAGATCGATCGATCCGATCTAGTCGACATCTCACCAAGTCATAAAGCTCAAACTCGTAATACTTGAAGATCGATGACTTCTAGAAGATCGACTGAGAAGACCTACATCACCGAGTCCGCTAGTTGAAGCTAAGTCAACCCGCACCGAAGACTCCATCGTAGACCGATCGATTCGACCGATCAGTCACCACCAGTGAAATCGATGTTTCACCTAATCATACGCCGATGATCCGAACAAGAAGAATGTCAAGCTTAGTTGGAAGAACAACACCGAAAAAAGTGAGTCCGCTATCCAATAAGAACAAGACACGATGATCGGAGCGGGCAATCATGGATTTGATGGTACCTCTCAGAACGGCTACAAAATATAAATTCACGCTGCCATGCCGCTCCCGAAGCTCGTCACATCAAGCTCGCAGAAGTCTACTAAATATATACCAAATTCAAATTGCTCTCCAACGGCTCTTTGATTTCAAGGTCTATAAATATGTGATCACACTTCAGAGAGTGAAACAACTAAACGCATTGTTGAACAATCAAGAAGCTCAAGCTAATATCGATTTCCGCACAAGAACACGAACAAGAAGATTAATTTTTATTAAGTGTTCATCCCATAAGTTCTTAGCATATAAATCTTTTCATCTAGCTGTTAGGCTGCTTATACGCAAGAAAAGATTTCATAGTTGGAACCAAAAACAATCTTACCCAATCCCACAAGTTAGGTTAAGTTGTTTAGCAAGATTTCGCATAGGGTTTCTAGTTCGATCTCAGGATCGGTTGAGTGTGAACTCCTTAAACATCTAGTTGGTGTACTTTGTTGGACTTACACATAAAACAAAGTCCAGTTGGTTAAGTAGGTGCCCCTTTTGATAGGGAAGAGTGGACGAGGATCTGGGTTTGTCCGAACCACTATAAATCTTGTGTGCCTTTACCGCTTTGATTAAGCGACACACAATCGCACACAACCTTTAAAGCGCATACATATTCCAAATTGAGATCGATTAGCACCAAGCTTCGATCCGATCAAGCTTTGACACTTCAAACCAACCGATTAAAAGATTAACTTTGGAATCGATTTATCAAAACCGGTTTTTCACACGGGTAAAACTTAAGCTTCCGACACATCGCTTAAATCGATAGTTACCGAACCGACCGCTTTCAGCGATCAAGAAGTTGGTTATCACCCAAACCGATTCACTTCAAGACTGATCAAAGTTAATCGCCTCACACCGATCTCAGACAAAAGTTTTCGTAAGTCTATTCACCCTCCCCTCTAGACTTACGCCCTCACTAAACCCGTTCGGGACCTACAAGTGGTATCGAGCGGTTGGTTCTCTGCACTAATCGACTTCGGTATCATCGATTCTTGAGGAAGAATCTTTGTGGTCAACTGAACTAATCTTGAAAAACCGTTTTTTAAAACTCATTCATTTTCCAAAATCACTCAAAGATGGATAACACCTCGTATGTATCATGATCTGCCAAGTTCTCAATCGATTAGTATGCAGATTGGGCCATATATATGTCCAACCATCTAGGTTCGAGCGGCGTAATGATGGAAGTCATCGAAAGAGGACCCATCATCATTTATTACGACGACCACTGCCGCAATGGAGGAGATCCAGATTTTGCACCGGAAGTTTTGTGCGAAAAAATCCCAAATTTTGATGGATGCAAGAGGAAAGAAACAAGACACTCTAGATACTATCGCAAGGCATATTATCATGAAAACCATGGATAAGGTCACCAAGGAAAAGATTAAGTATCTCAAATCATGAAAAGCAATGGGATACCGTCGAGATATGCGAGGAAATGAGCAGATAAAAAGACAAATTGTCTACAAGTTTAACCGGTGAAGTTCGAAAAAATCAAGATGCTGCCCAACAAAAAACCATCAACTAACTCGATGGAAGGATTACAATGTCTATAAACAAGCTTCGAGAACTTGGTAGAGATGTCCGATAAAGATATCAACTACAAAATCCTAAGGTCTCTCACCAAGAAATGGGACATGAAGGTCACAGAATCAAGGATTGCCAAGACATTTCAAAGATGAAGCCAAGTAGCTTGTTCTTGAGCCTTAAAGCTCATGAGTTCGATTTGATTGAAAGAGGATGTTCGATGAAGATGAGGTGCCCGCTGAAGCCTCAAACTTCAAAATCGCTTGCTTTTAAGGCAACCAAAGAAAGAAGGAAGGCCAACGAACTCGTTGGGGAATATAATGAGTTAAAGGTATCAGACGCTTCCTCGCTTACCAAGAAGCTTGAGAAGTCGAACGTCCAACTTGGTAAGTATCGAAGATTTTATAAGGGCTATCAACATACCGAGGAGAGATAGGAGATCACCAACGATTCCGTAGAAGAACCGATCCGATGATCGGAGGGATCACAGAGATGAAAGGAAAAGAGATAATCGACCGGAGGGGAAAGAGATAACCAATCGATGTAAGAAGCTCGGATTACTATTAGAAAGGGAAGTCACCGACAGGTCATACAGACGGAGTGATTCACCGAAGGAAAGGTTCGTGGATCAAGGAGCGCGTTTTCAACCGCGGAGAAGTTGTGTCACTATAATACAGACCGCCTGCACTGACGCCAAGAGAAAGGGAAGAAAAGAGGAATGTAAGAGAGCAACGTATAGGGATGTAAGAGCCATGGTTGCCGATACGCCAGAATTGACGATTCCTATTCCGCCCTCCGAGGACTCGGATACTCCTCAGAGAAGACTTACCGCCCGACAAGAAAGGTTGCTGACTTCTATGAAAATGAAGATCCGATATTCTCTTCGACGATGATGAGATCCGCTCGATGGCGAGGAGGACCAACGAGGTAACCTCCAAACCTACTTCGCTCGCTTCTACACCGCTATCATTAGCACACCCGGCGGGAGATCGACCAGCCTACTCGTGAGCAATTGCTTGAGGATCTCTCCAATGCAAAGAGACACTTATGCTATAGTGGAAGTTCGGAAATGATAAGCCGAGGACCGTAAATAATCACCATAAAGAAAATGATCTCAAGAAAGCCTCCGAACTTAGATCATTTGAAACCGCCGAAGGCAATCGAGAAATTTAAAATTCTCGGTTAAAGCTTCGATCAGAGAAGCAGATCAAAGATCACCGGCAATTAACAAACAAAGAAGTCGATGACTTCAAAATCCCGCAAGCAAAATTCGATGAGCCGTTCCAAAAGCATGAAAGTCTAAAATCATCCGAGGATAATCATGAAGAAAATAGAGGTTTTTTCAAAATCATCTAAAACCGCTCAAGACATGAATACCTATTTTCGAACAACGATTAACAAGAAGGACTTGGGTATGAGAACCCTTCCACATCCTCAAAAGCCCCTACCGATTCATCTCAAAAAGGTGTAATCGACGAAGTTTCGACAAAGATACACCAAAAGCCAAACATGTATCTAATAAGGAAAAATACCGGTTGAAAGGTAAGGTAAAGTGCCTAACTGTAGGGGGAAATGTAAATGGACCCCAATCGGTAAAGCATCGGGCCGAGGAATCATGTAAGAACCCAGTTCTTTCGAAGAGACCTCAACTCGATCAACAGATCGAATCGTAAAAAGACAACCCGTAAAAAGGAAGTCCAATCTCGAGACCCAATCAAGGTCACGCTTAATAAGCATGCTTCGTAAACCGCAAAAAAACCTATGCAAAAAAGATATGAATCTTTTGATGGTAGCAATGTACCTACCCCTATAATCAAAAATCTAGGGTCACGCACTGTAACCATTAATTGGATGAAAAGAAGACAAACATAAAAGATAAATCCCAAGTCTTCTAAGTCACCTAAGGTTCACACTAATAATCATACTAATCGAAAAGCATATAAAGAGACGATGATTATGTTGATAGGTATGGGAGACAAATCAGGCCTTCGATCTAACCGATCACAATAGAAGTGCTCGCTTGTATGGATCCCCAAAACTAATCCTAACCCCTCAGTGACCCAATCCAAAAGCGGGTACCTAAAGCCCGATTTGGTCAGCAGGATCGCGTGGGTCCGGCCAACAAAGGAGGTGTGCAAGGAACTATCCGGTACATCGATAGTGGATGCTCAAGGCACATGATTTCGAAGCAAACATCTCCTCGGTTACATAGAACGAAAAAGGCCCGCGTGTACTCTTCGGTGATGATAACTTTGGTTATACCAAAGGATTCTAACCTTAGAGAATGATGATGTACAAGTAATCGGAGTCTCAGATGTCGAAGGTCCAAGCACAACCTACTATCGGTTTCACAATTCTCGCGATAACGGGATTCAAGGTTGAGTTCTCGACCGACCAATGCACTATCAAGAATCGAGCCACTCAAATGATTTTGCTAATCGGTTCAAGGAAAGGGACGATCTACATACCGATTGGAACAGTTGCCCAAGAAATGTATGCCCGATTGTCAAGAGTTCCAAAAGTAGCAGTTGGCTCGCACAAAAGAATGAGCCATCCGAACTTTAAAACTCTTAATAAGATAGCAAGGATGTCTCTAGTGGAAGGACTTCCGAATGAAGTATTTTCAAAGGATCGCATATGTATCGCATGTCATAAGGAAAACAGTCAAAGCTTCATTCAAGGGAATTTCGGACCCAAGATCCAAAGCAGAGTATCAAGAAATGCCTATATGGATCTATTTGGACCGATTACACCGGTCGGCCTCAACGGACTTAAATATACTCGTAATTGTGGATGACTATTCCAAGTTTACGGGTTATATTCTTACATAAGAAGAATGAGACGATAAACGAAGATACCCGAAAGCCGCTAAAAAAGATTACAAAATGAGAAGGGTGTCGATTAGTAGTAAAAATCGATCGATAAAAGGTACAAAATTTTTGAACTCTTTTATTACTGATTTTTGCTCTAAGTTTGGTATACAGCATGAAACATCAGCTGCAAGGACGCCACAACAAAATGGAGTAGCAGAACGGAGGAACAGAACTCTCAAAGAAGTTCGCCGCAGACGATGTTAGTGAACATGCAATACCAAGCCGTTTTCGGCGTATAATCAACACCGCATGCCATACTCGTAGCAGATGTCTTCGACTAAGGCTCACTACAAAACACCCTATGAACCGTGGAAGACGGAAAACCTCGTGTCTCTTACTTCCATGTTTTTTGGGTGTAAGTGTTTCATACACAACAATGGGAAGAGTCAGTTGAAGACTTTTGAGGCCAAGTCAGATGAGGGTATATTCTTAGGATATTCCTCATCTAGCAAGGCTTTCAGGGTTTACAACAGACGAACCCTACTTGTGGAAGAAACACCCCATGTAGTCTTTGATGAAGCATCTTCTGAACAAGAGAAATCTGTCTCAGAACAAGATGTACCTGATCAACAAGTACCTAATGCTCTAAAATGGATCAGCTAATGATCAAGGAAAAGAATTAAAACCGTGAACGGTATACATTCCAGATCTAGTCGATTCACCGGATCATTCAGATCCTAAGGTACGAAAAACTGTCGGTGAAGAAGCTGATTCAGCTGAGACAGTATCAACTGAACCATCCGGTTCAGGGGGAACACCTGAAGTTCCCACGAACAGACATCAGCACATGATGAGTCCAACATCAGCTGAGACTTGTTCTTATCAAGTGGATCATAACTCTGCACCACTCCCAATCGCTAGTAATGAAATTTTATCGTAAACGGACGATGTTCTCCAAATCGATTTAAATCGTAATGTATGACCGGATAACCGGGTCATCTAACCGACCGATAATTGGAGACCCATCCGATAAAGTTAAAACTAGACATCGATTGGTGAAAGTGCCATGTATTGTTGTTATCCGCTCATGAAGGAACC
Source organism: Stenogyne calaminthoides (assembly GCA_037126765.1). NCBI lineage: Eukaryota > Viridiplantae > Streptophyta > Magnoliopsida > Lamiales > Lamiaceae > Stenogyne > Stenogyne calaminthoides. The sequence continues at coordinate 27,472,323 of JBBCBC010000023.1, read as the reverse complement.
AACAACAATAGAGGAAGCTTCTACAAGACACAAGTCGGATTCTAGCCATGCGAGGAGGAGCTTGAACGAGTTCGACGTAAATCAAGTTTGGGATTTTGGTAGACGGACCAAATCATCAAGACGTAATTGGCACGGTGGGTTTTCAAGAACAAGAGAGATGAGAAAAATGTTATCACCGTAAATAAGGCAAGACTTGTTGCTAAGGGGTATTCACAATCGAAGGAATTGATTATGATGAGACCTTTGCAGACGGGCCGCCGCTTAGAAGCCATTAATTTTTCGCATATGCTTCCTGAGAGGGTTCATCGTGGTATCGATGGACGAAGAGTGCTTTCTTAAACGGGGTACTAGCAGAGGAAGTTTATGTCTAACAACCTCCGTGCTTTGAAAAGGGCAACTGTGTACTGTTTGAAAGAAAAGCTCTCTATGGTTCTAAACAGCTCCTCCTCGAGCTTGGTATGATACACTCTCTCGTTCTTGATCGAAAGTGGGTTCACTAAAGGAACAAAGGGATGTAACCTTATTGAGAATAGAAGATGGAAAAGATATTCGATGGTTCAGATTTACGTGGGATTTACATCATCTTCTGGATCTCCCAACAAAAGTCTATGTGAAAGATTCAGCAAACTGATGCAAGGGAAATTCGAGATGTCCATGATGGGTCAGATGAATTACTTTCCGGGTCTTCAAGTAAAGCAAAGTACAGAAGGGATATTCATCTGCCAAGCAAAGTACACTAGGAATTTATTGGCTAAGTTTGGAGTTCAAAATTGTAAGGAAGCCAAAATTCCTATGATGACTGGATTCAAGATGGATCCAGATGAGGATGGTCAGAAAACAAATCAGAAGGAATATAGGGCTCTCATTGGATCTCTACTATACCTGACTGCCAGCAGACCAGATATAACCTTCGCAGCAGAGTTGTATGTGCGATTTCAGGCAAATCCAATGATAAGTCACCTAGAAGACTAAGCGGATTCTTAAGTATCTGAAGGGGACAATAAACCTTGGTTTATTTTACCCATCAGATGATAATCTAGAGCTTAGTGGGTATTCTCGATTTCGATTATGGAGGTTGCAAGATTAACGAAAAATCCACCTCGGGAACTTGTCGGGTTCTTAGGAAGTAAACCCGATCTCGTGGTTTTCAAAGCGGAGACATCGATTGCAACATCTACCATCAAAGGTAATATATGGGCTGCAGAGAAGTCGTTGTTCCTAAATCGCTCGGCTTAGTAAGCGGTGAGGATTATAACATTGAAACTAAGAATGTACCTATTTTTTGTGACAGTAATAGTGCTATTGCAATCACTCAGAATCCTGTTCTACATACAAGATGCAAGCATGTGGATGTCAGGCACCATTTTATAAGAGATCATGTTGAAAAGAAGAATATCAGAATGGAAAAGATTCATACTGATATACAGAAAGCTGATATTCTAACCAAGCCACTAGCTGAGATCAGATTCAGAGAACTATGCAATGAGCTAGGGCTTCTGGATCTTGGAGAAAATGCACCTAAAATGTTTGATGGATTGTTCACCAGAACCAGCTGGTTAAGAGACTAACCAGGCTGAAAGGAATCAGTTGAGTTTGGTATCTCAACTGATCAGAAGATCAATCAAGGAACTGATGAGAGAAATCGATCAGTTTTACGAGTTATCAGAATTAAAGGAACTGATCAGATTTAAGGTTTATCAGATTAAAGGAAACGCACAATTTAAAAGGAATATCTGATTAAATCAGTTGGGTTATTTTACATCTTTGTAAGTCGATTTAGCTGATATTCAACAAGCAAGATTCACAGATTAAAGTCTACAATCGCATAAGAAAGCAGAGAATTTACACAACAATGAAATAATAGAACTTTTCATTGATAATGACCCGAAGGTCAGATTACATTACAAGTTACAAATACAAAGGACCCGGAGGTCAGTACATAAGTCATAACCGAAAACCCTAAATCTATAACCCTAAACCCTCATCCTAACCCAAGAAGTCGGAGAGAGAGATTTTAAATCGATGCTCTCATTTTCCCCCACTTAACAAGGGTGAGAAAGGCTTTAAAATAATCCTAAAAAGCCTCTCGGGGGTTAAAACCAATGGAGCGAGAGAGGCCTTGATAGGATTTTTAAGCCAGGAGTCCTAAGAAAGAGTCAGTGGGCTCTCCAGCTGTTAAATGGTGAGTTGATATACGGGCATCACCGTTGTCCGATGCGCACTGCACATCAAACTCATGTTCATTTTCGACCGAGTCTGTTGATGCGGTTACGCTATCTCGATAGACACACACAAGGTGCATACGGTTAGGAGAAGTGTCTTCTCGGGCCAGATAAGCAGAATCGCCGCCTCGGTGGTAGAAGTTTGGCAACGATTGTATGTGAAATCTTTGATGACGACGAAGGCGGTGATAAGGGACACACAGGTTGATTTGAGAAGTGAAATCATTGAAAAAAGGGGTAAAGGTGTTTTAGGAAGTTTCACCGAAATAAGGGTTCACCGGGATACATGATTCTACAAAGAAGATAAGTATGGTGAATGGGTTATGTTGTGTAAAACAATTGGTCCAATTTATAGAGACCAAGCAAGGGTGCAAATGCAAATTCGAAGTTCTCAAAACCTTTTAGAGAAATCAAGACTAAAAAGGGCGGCGATGTAGAAATCACACGACCGATAATTGGATAAATTTACGGCGGATTGACATATCGAAAGATTCAGACGATAATTACGCATGTCAAATTGCGCCAACTTAGGGAATAGAAGCTACTATTCTAGACTAAGTTTTGGCGGTAACACTTATCCCAAGAATTGGCTTGATCTGAGAAGAATCGGATTAGGTCAACTAAAATCTGATTACATCTGTTCGATCGGATGAGGAAGATCGGTGAGCTTGAAACTCCAACAAATTAGATACATCGGTCTATGGGAAAATGTAAATATCGGGTTGAAGGGGAACTTCAACCCATCAAGGAGGATCGAAGGGAAATCGGGCGTATTCAAGGAAGATCGATTAAAAAGGATCGGTTGGGAAATTTTAAGGCTTAGGCGAATACTAAGATCAACAAGTGAAATCAACATGGACAAGTGGTATTGATCGATTACAATATCACCAACCGACACGCCTTTCTTTTCTCTTGTTCTTTGCTTATTTATCGGATCTTATCGATATTATTTGCCTTTATCGCACTCCATTATCCTTGTGGACGTATTCCGCAAAACATTTAATGCGGACTGGGGGAACATGTATTAACCGCTACTAAATGTGCTTTTAAATCCAAAAGGTTTTTAGACGCGTTTTTTTCGACCCTACGATCAAAACCGCTTTTAACTGGAGCGTTTAATCTTTTCAAACGGTTGATCTTCCAAATCTTGTCTTCTTTTTCCTCCTCGTTTTTATAAAGTTCATCAAAAACCATACCGTAGTTTTCCAATTCACAAACTTGCGATTTATTCTCGAAAACTCCCGATTACTTCTCTCGATTCAAAGTTTTTTTCCTAAGTTTCAAAATCATCCTTAGAAAAAACGAGAATCCGGTAATTTATGTTTATTTGATGTATTTTTTTAAATCCATTGATCTTAAATGTTTTTATCCCGTGTTATGCTTTATTGTTTCTTGGTTTAGAATATGTGATGTTCTTATATATATATGCACAACTTTAATCGGGTCCATCCCTTTGTAGATGGCCACCCACGGAATGGGGAAAGATAATGTGCAATTATGCGAATCGGCAACAAAGATTGTGGATGATAAGTTCGCATAGTTCAATATCACTCAGATCCGGAATCCATGGAGGTCGAGCAAATTCGCGAAAAAGAGTGCCTTGAGAAATTTTTGCTCGCTCCATCGCAATCCAAAGGATGCAAGATGAAGCACCAAAATTCCTAAGGAATTTAAGAGTGGATACGGACGTTCCGGGAAATGAATCGCCTCGACAAATCAATGGAGAAGAAATCGATCGACGAATGATGATATAACCCTGGCTCGTTTCACCTACCAAAGGGACGGATCTCGCTTACTCATTACAGGAGAACGAAGATGAGCCGACGTAAAAGAGTTTTCTTGAGAGAGGCCGACAAACATCATACGTCGTTTTGTCGTGCCAATGCTCAAGAGGAAATACCGATTGTTGTTTGACATATTGTAAAAAAAACAATTATGGGTATTCAGATTCAGCCAGATGCTCTTACATCCCGCAAAAAATGTACAAAGATGGTCGTAATAATTGATAAAGCCAAGAACATCAATTGGCACGGGTTCCTCAAGGCCATTCTCGCTCCAAGAACATGAGAAATTTGGAGTAAATGAACCGAGGCGGTATATATCCAAGAAAAAGATCAAGCAATCTCAACAAGGTTGCGCTTATTCCAAAGATAAACCGCATAATGCCGAATGGGAACAGATTGATCAAGTCCTATAAGGCCTTTCACAGCCCACTTCAGGCCATCTTTGGGCCACTAGACGATGATATGCGCCAACCCCCCCAAAGTCAAAGGAAGGAAAAAGAAAGGAAGCAACTTCGCTCACACCGGATGCCCTTAAGAAGAAAAGAAAACCGTGAAGGCCGAGAGAAGAAAGCGAAGCAAGCCTCCATGACTCGATGCTTGAAGATGAGTCGATGAAGAAAAGCGCCAGATCGTCTGTTGAAACACAAACATCGTGAAAAATCGACAGCAGCCTCTCAAGCCGAGAGTTCGCCAGATCACGGCGAGGAAGAAGACGTCCCGATCGATCTCCTTCTCCTCAAGCTCGGTGATTCACCACTCAGACTAATGGCTGCTGAGCATGTCTCTCCTATTCTTCCACCGCCGCGAACGAACCTCGAAATCAAGATCGGCCATTCTTAAAGCTTTTACCCGATGTGGAACGAAGACTCGCTTCCACAAAGCGAGAACTTCGCAGTCGAACCGATCACCCAACTTCCGCCTACTCAAGCACAACCGTAACCTTCCACATCTCATCAAACTGAATCTGGACAGACAATTCCTGAGTCCAGATCAACAAAGATCATAACTGGGAAATTGATCAGAATGCGAATCGAAAGAGAAATTGATGAGTTGTATCCAGAACTGGTCGCCCATCCTGCCATAAGAGAGGAAGTTATGGAGATCCTCACCTGGAGAGATCTTCGATTAAAAAGCTTCTCAGACTTTATAATAATTATTGAACAGATGGGCGGTGCGGATGAGTTTGCAGACTTCGATTTCGACATGAGGAAATTTCTAAAGTGGGATCACCAAACCGAAATGATAATCGCTAAATCCATCAAAGCTCGATCTACGGGAAGCTAGGTTGCTTTAACAGATGAATCGAGATCACGACAAAGCTCCTGAAGCAGATGCCATCATGAAGGATGCAGGAGCTGCCGATGATAGTGGAGCTGGTGCTGCAGTTCATGACCAACCACTGGAGGCACAAACAACTGAATCAGATCAAGTGACACCCAACATTCCAACATCACACGTCACTACTGATCAACTTCAGGAGATCAAATCTTGTCTCAAAGATCTCCCGAAAAAGAAGAAGTTGAGGGACCGATAATGATCAAAAGGCAGATTGCCATCAAAGAAATAACAGATCAAAGGAATTGGCTATTTCCCAGTTAGGGGCCAAAGATCGGTTCTCCCTAAATCAGGTTCTTCATGCATACCGAATCGATAAAGACCGTTGATGCCAAACCGACTCGGGTGGATTAACAACAAGTTTTTTTTTCGATGCTCACCGACAAGCTAGAATCGATGTAAGAGAAACTTGACAAACCGATTAAAACACTCTCATCGCCATGGAATTGCCAAGACTGGCCGATATCGAAGATTCAAAATCTAATCGCTCAAACTCAAGGCATATCTCGCTGCAGATCTCAACAGTATGATCGCGATCAACTTTGGTTTCTCGACCTCCCACCTCACTACTTTTTTTGATCAAACCAAAAAGGGAACGACGAATGAGAAACCAACCGACATAACAGTCTTGAGGACATCACAAACTCTGATTCTTTGAAAAAAGATGTCCAAAAGAGCAGTAAATGAAGAAGCCCGAAAAAAAGCCAAGAAGAAAGAAGGGCGTAAAAAGATGGCAGAGGCGTAAAATCAAGAAGAAATTCGGACGAGAGCGAAGAAAGGAAGGGCCGGAAAATTCGTGATTCGTAACCTGCCGCCAGCCAGCAAAGAGTTGATGAGATCATCCCAAAAAATCGGCCTTTGCATGCTAAGAAATTTGAGGAATGGAATAAGATCGAGTGAATGGCTTCGATGCCTTTGTTCTTAATCTTGTTCCACAAGAAGAATCTCGATGAAGAATTCCTCAACCGGTTAGAAAATAAATACCCGGATTTTTCAAGTATCCGGAAAATGAGGCCAAGCTTATCAATGTAAAAATATCTCGCCAAGAGTATGATCCGAGGGATTACTCGAAGAAGGCGGATGGCTCATTTGATGATGGCATTTCAAAGATTCTATTTTGACATCCCGAGCAAAACGCGACATAATCGATCCAAAGCAGATCGATGATGTCAAATGGAAACTTTATCGATTTTCAACTTACCTCAAGATCAAAGAGAGATGCCGGAAGGATACAAGCCTAAAGAGTGAAGAATAAGACTACTCAGATCAAATTTATTCTTATTTACAAACTTTTCTAATGTAACATGTAATCAACATTTATTAATGAGAAAAGTTTATTTTCCGATCCTAAGACAAAGTCTTATTGTCTTTCGATTATATGCTCTTAATCTATTCTATTTTTTTATCAATCGTATTTGGTTTCTCAAAGTGTTTTGGTTTCATCAAAAGGGGGAAATTGTTGGGAAATTTATAGTTTTGATGAAAGTTCCAAAACACATGTTATAGGAGGACCGGAATGACAAGTATTTGATCGATGTTTATATTACTCCGCTATAGGAGACCGGTTGATAATGATTGTATAGAACAACCGATGAAATAGATAGGTCACATATTGAAGGGAAACTCAATATGTATAGGTCGATCCAAGACTAAAAAGGGCAACCGATATCCCATAAAGCCGTAATGCAAGACAAGAACAGAAGATCGATCGATCCGATCTAGTCGATATCTCACCAAGTCATAAAGCTCAAACTCGAATACTTGAAGATCGATGACTTCCGGAAGATCGTACATCAAAAGACCTACATCACCGAGTCCGCTAGTTGAAGTTTAAGTCAACCCAAGACAAGAAGACTCCATCGTAGATCGACCGATTCGACCGATCGATCGTCACCACCAGTGAAATCGATGTTTCACCTAATCATACGCCGATGATCCGAACAAGAAGAATGTCAAGCTTAGTTGGAAGAACAACACCGAAAAGTGAGTCCGCTATCCAATAAGAACAAGACACGTATGATCGGAGCCAGTAATCATGGATTTGATGGTACCTCTCTCAGAACGGCTACAAAATATAAATTCACGCTTTTGGCCATGCCGTTCCTGAAGCTCGTCACATCAAGCCTGCAAGTCTACCAAATATAGCCTGAAATTCAAATTGTTCTCCAACGGCTCTTTTGATTTCAAGGTCTATAAATATGGGATCACACTTGAGAGTGAAACAACGGAAATTTGAACAATCAAGAAGCTCAAGTTAATATCGATTTCCGCACAAGAACACGTAACAAGAAGATTAATTTTTTATTAAGTGTTCATCCCATAAGTTCTTAGCATATAAATCTTTTCATCTAAATGTTAAGTTTTTGCTTATACGCAAGAAAAGATTTCATAGTTGGAACTAAAAACAATCTTACCCAAACCCCAAGTTAGGTTAAGTTGTTTAGCAAGATTTGACTAGGGTTTCTAGTTCTGATCTCTGGGATCGGTTGAGTGTGAACTCCATAAACATCTAGTTGGTGTACTTTGTTGGACTTACACATAAAACAAAGTCCAGTTGGTTAAGTAGGTGCCCCTTTTGATAGGGAAGAGTGGACGTAGGATTTGGTTTGTCGAACCACTATAAATCTTGTGTGCCTTTACCGCTTTGATTAATCGACACACAATCGCACACAACCTTTTAAAGCGATACATATTCCAAATTGAGATCGATTAGCACCAAGCTTCGATCTGATCAAACTTGACACTTCAGTCAACTGATTAAAAGATTAACTTTGGAATCTGATTTATCAAAACTATTTTTTCACACGGGTAAAACTTAAGCTTCCGCACACATCAGTTAAACTGATAGTTACCGAACTAATCTGCCTTCAGGCGATCAGTAAGTTGGTTATCAACCCAAACCGATTCACTCAAGACTCGATCGGGTTAATCGCCTCGGACCGATCCAGCACAAAAAGTTTTCAGAAGTCTATTCACCCCTCCCCTCTAGACTTCTGCCCTCACTAAACCCGTTCGGGACCTACAAATTCAATTTCTAATACAAATTAATAAAACCCATCATTATACTCAATATTTCCATTATAGAAAGTTATCAAACAAACCAAGGTATTTCAACATTAAAATCACCTCTAAAAGTGTGAATGGGAGTGGGCGTTCGCGACTGGGAGTGGGAGGCGCGACTGGAATGGACGGCGTTCGATGGGAGTGGGCGTTCGCGACTGGGAGTGGACGGTGTGACTGGAAGTGGGCGGGAGTGGACGGCATGAAAGGGAGTGGGCGGAAGGTGGAACAGGGGGTCGGTTTTGTGGTGGGTTTAGACGACAAGACGATGCGACTCACTTCATCGCCCGAAGAGAAGAACAAACAAAATGTGATGTGGTGATTTTGGAGAAGAAAGGTCCTTGCATGGTTTTTTATGAGAAAAGTGGGTGGTTGGTTGTTTTAATTAAATTTGTAAGAAAATGGTGTCGGGAAACCAAAAAGTTCCCAAATATTACATATCCAATTCCATATTTTTAGGATCCTTTCAAAAAAAAAATCCATATTTTTAGGTCCATTTTTTTGTTACATATTCTCAATTTTAAGGTTAATATTACCCACAAATATATTGTCACTCGAACATAATAAAAAATTACATAATATCAAGGGAATAGATTAGAAAGAAGTTCCAACAATATTATGACACATATTACAAAATCAAGAAACAACATAAGATAGGTTTACAACATATTAAAAACATTAATACATATTAATCGAAAGATATTAAAAAACATAAATATTCAAACATATTAAAAAACATAAGAACATAATGCCGTAAAAATTGAAATAATGTCAAATAAGTCGTCTTAATCGACCCAACATGTTGAAATACTACATGATTTAGGTGATACAATTTAATCAATGGAGCTATCACTGTCCTCCTGGTTGAAGTCCCAATCAGCATAAGTAGGATTCAAGGTATGATGTGGACGTCGGATTTGAGGTGGGACTTGGATTGGTGCAACCGTGTTCGATCGATCGTTGAACCGCACGGCGTGTCCATTCGGACAATATCCAAATAGCAAATTCAACTCACCGTACAATGGTTCATCTTGATACATGTAAGCTTTGGTCATACGATCCTTATAAACACCAAAATAATAGTGAGAAGGAAAGCCTAGTTTTTGGTGAAGATCATTACTAATATAAAAAAATACCAATAAAACAATATTTAATTTATCAAATATTCAAATAAATTCAAACTTACTTGTAGTTTAAATACTTCCCAAGTAGCAACTGTTGTAGTCACAATGTTTTTCACATTATCCCAATGAACACTTGGGTAATTAATTACACGTTTAAACAAACGTAACCTTTCTCTCAAAGAACGGACTCGGTGATGAACCCTTGCTAGTGGGATGTCGGTGTTGAAGAAAGCATTCAGAGCATTTGTGACATTCGCAACTTGAATGACTTTATGGTCATAGATACTCGGGTTTCAATTCCCGTTAACTCTCTCGTTCACTAGATATTGAACAAGAAAAATAGTAAGTTCCGTGGACCATGGATAACGATACAAATGCCGATCCTGGTAAACTTCTGCGGGATTAACCATTATATTTGATTGTAGAGACAAGAGAGAGAGGTAGACGGAGGAGTAAAGACGTGATAACGAGCATCAAAACTTATATCAATTTATATGTCAACATGTTTCTTGAATTATGAGCATATTTGGTGTAATATTTTGGTCAATGCAATATTTGAATGTTTAGATTTGATTCCTTACATGATGTAGAGAACTCAATGTCTTCTTTTTTATTACATTGTTTGACTGGCTTCTAGTGGTTTGGAGTGTGGGAACAAATTTGATTCCAAATGTTTTAAAAAACTGATTTGATTTTTTCGAACAAGTGGGCCAAATGTGATTTTGATTTTTTCGAGCTGAATGGGCCAAATGTGATTGTTTTTGCTTGGTGGGCTAAATTGTAGGTATGTTAGTGGGCTAAATGGTAGATATGTTTGGCCCAAACAAAAAATAGTTTATTAGCCCTCATAAACTTTTGAAAACGTTTGAACTCACTAAAAACCACTCCCAAACAAAAGTAATTAAACATCAAAGCACTCTCAACCTTTTACCGTCACCCAAAATGTGTTAAATAACTACATCAAAACCAATGACATATTCGTCCCTTGCAAATATCACACAATCAAAATAAGCAACAGTTGTCCACCATAAAATAAACTAATTAAACATAAATTAACAAAATCGCGGTCACGGTCTCCATATCATGTGACAGTTTACTCCTTCATATATCATGGTTGCTAATCAAAGTCTCCATCTAGCAAACGACGAATGTAATGTTGGCGAGCATGCTCAGGCAGTCCACTAAACAATTCCCAACACTCGTTGTTCTTCAATATGTTGTTAGAGGCATTAAGTCGTTCATCGAGAGTAAGTTTGGGAATGCTCTCAAGGATACTAAACACATCACTCCTGCTGCAAGTGGCTAGCCGATCATCAGAGGTCTTGAATGGCTTCAAGTGGTTAAACGGGCTGAACGGGGTGATCAATTACTATAAAATGGACAATATCTGCTAGCCTATCATCAGAGGTCTTAAACAAAGACATTCAATCAATCGTAGTAGTTCTCTGTTATTCCCAGATGTTGACTGTGAAGCCCTTCTGTTACTTGATGATGGACCACATTGTTGTTTAGACGGCTGAACTGAAGGAGAAGGAGCCTGGCTTTCAACGTCCATATCGCAATTGGAATCTTCATTCGGTGTATTTATTCCTTGACCTTCGTGGTTCGCAGGTGAAATGGCCTCAGAAGCGACCTCCCTAAAATGAGGTCATTAACAGCATCCAAGCATCCAACACTGTCTAGCTTGAACCACCTTTTGTTCCATCCACTACAAAAAATTCGATAAATTTCGACGAAAAAATTCATCACTGAAACATCATTTTTCGTCACAATTGATAATTTGTGACCATTTTTTGTGTGGCATAGATTGTCATTTAATGTGCATGGTATTATGTAAAATGTGACGCTATATTAATTCGTCATTAAAAGGGCATTCTTTGGTGACAAAAAAGGTCATCGTCACTATATGTTTCCATCTATTGTGACGCAAAAATTGTCACATTAGGCATAAAAAATTTGTCACTTAATATGATGTTTCATCACTAAAAGTTCAATGTTTTGTGACGATTTAATTAATTGTCACAAAAAAGTTACTTTAGTGACGTTAATTTTGTCACAATTAGATTGATTATTTCTTCACATTATGTATATTCGTTAAGAAATAGTTGTTATTCGGTGATGAAATGTTTACCGTTGTTATATGTGTACATATATAATGAAGATAAAATTTGTCACTAATTAGTATGATTTAGTGACATAATATTTATTGTCGCTAAATGATGTGGAAATTGTGACAAATTATTGACAAAAATAATAATCATTACTAAAAGTTCAGATTTGATGACAATATATTTTTTGTCATATTTCACATTTTTCGTCATGAAAGAATTATAGAAAAATGACGAAAAATTTGATTGTGGTTATATATATATATATATATAATGACAACTAAATTTCATCACAAAAAATTAAACTTTAGTGACAGAATATTCGTCGTCGTTAAAAGATGCGAAAATGGTGACAAAATATTTTTTGTCATAAAAAAATATTATTCACTGACGATGATGATAATCGTCGCTAAAGAAATTAATATAGTAACAACATATATCATCATGATTAGTTAACATACAATGCCTATTATTTCGTCATAAAAATGATATATATTGTGACGCATTTATTTCATCATGAAATAATTACTTTTATTATCAATTTATTTGAATTTTTATATATATTAAATTAGTAATAATACTAAATAATAAATATTACAACAAAAACTAAATTAATTAAAGATTAAAAAATTAATTTGCATTAACAAAAAACTCCTTCAAGCAATTAGAAAACAATCAACAATCTTTGTTATCAATATTACATGAAACAATAAACTAAAAAAACCAAAGTCTTATATGTCTCCAAAACTAATTTTCATGTCATTATTTCTTTTGGCACTTCAAACGACGATGATGAAATCTTCTCCTCTCTAGATATCACCTATAAAAAAATATTATATCAAATAAATTTTTCTAATTTACTTAGCAAGATCAATATAGCCTGATATCAGTAGCACCAATATTGATCAAATATGAAGTTCTAACACATGATATACAGAAACGTGAGTTAAAAAATTACCATGTTGAACTAATATAGCTTGATATCAATAACTCCAATATACAGTTTAATACTTTTACATTCTACCACATCATATACAGAACTGAGAGTTAAGAAATTATCAAGGGAATTGCTTGCTCGTATGTCAAATATGGCAACCATCAATTTGTTTGACCTGCATACAAGAAATTAAGATTAGTTGCACATTTCCAGGGTTTCAATATGAACATTTACATCAAAACGAAACATCTGCATATAATTCTGAAGCGTATTCGTCTATAAAGCATAAACTTTGAATTAAGATGCATATAAACTGCTTGAATAAAACATAATTTGCTTGAAGATTATTCGACTATAAAACATAATCTGCTTGAATTAAGGTAAAACATAATCTGCTTGAATTGTGAGAATTTAAAAATGTAATTAAGTTATTTTGAAACTAGCTCAAGTAAAAGAACAAAAGCAATAATTATAAAATCAGTCAGGATAACAAGATTGAGCAATTCAAAGCCAGCAAAAAACATAATTCCCAATCCACAGTCTCACAATATCATCTATAAAGAAAAATATTATATCAAATAAATTTTCTAATTTAATTAGCAAGTCATAAATCTCACAATATCATAATAAGCATCAAGCTACTAACTCCCTTTTGACTATGTTTCTCAATCAAATCACTTTCGAGAAACATATCGACTTCCACTAACTAAATTTCTGAATCCAAACAAGCAATTTTAGGAATATGATTTTTTTTTATAAGCAAACAGTAAAAGTCATATAATATTCATCATCCTACTAACAGAAACATATTGAAATGACCACTTAAATCTTGGTTCCTAGAATATCCAACATTTTTCTCATTTAATTACCAAGTAATATATCTCACAAGATCATAATAAACACCAACCTAACTCCCTTTTGACTATGTTAGCAGCAGAAATACAAATAGTGCAGATAATTTTATTAGATGTTAAGATTCCTCACAATATGATTTCTCATACTTCTGAGTACATTACATAATCCCTAAATATAATATGGTTGGTACAAACTTCTAAGTATAATATGATTACACAACCCCTATGATTGCTACATTACTTCTCAGTACAATATGATTGCTACAAACTTCGAATTACACAAAAAATAGTTTTCTACAACTGAAGATTTCATCTGAGTACATTACATAACCCCTAAAGATATTATTACTTACAATGCAGATATAGATCAATGCGAGGGGTCCAAAATTGAGTGAAATTTAAATAATTTTCCAACCAAATCACTTTCAAGAAACAACTCTACTTTTGCTCAGAAAAAAAAACAACAACTCTACTTCCAGAAATTATAACTTTCTGAATTCAAAAAAAACTCAATTCCTAACTTATATCTGCATTTTAGAAACATGACTACTTTTAATGAGTAACCAGTAAAAGTGTATAGAAGCTGATCCCCCGACCTATTTCATGTAGAAAAAATATTTTAATATTGAGAATTGAGTCTCAGTACTTCAAATTTGACCATCTCACATTCCAATTTAGAGGCTTGAATTTATTGATACCAAACACTATGACAATAACTTCTATAGCTTATAAATATAAATAAGTCAGGCCGTACTCCATTAACAAACCAGATTTTAGCAAAAATGAACTATAAAGGTAATGATGATTCACATGCATGTTTGAGGAAGAAGACATACACATTATATAAATACATATAAAAATAGAAGCTAACCTTTATAATTTCATCCCTTTATCGCTAAAAAAACCATTAGATTATGCCATTAGAGTTTCTTGTAAGTTCCTTCGTCAAAAAGCATATCTAGAAGCATATCACGCCTCTTCTCTAGATGTTTGGCATAGGATATGACCAAATCACTGAAAGAAAAATAAGAACAGGGGAAAACATTATTTTAGTTTATTTAATTTTTTAACAGAAAGTAAAGTTGCTTAAAATAAGAAAAAGAAAATATATGTGATGTTAACGGTTAAAAGAGATTCCCCAATAATAAGGAGTTCTCTACTCATGTCAAATGTTATTGGCACGAACACATGATAAATGCATATCCTAATTTGTCTAATATGAACTTAAAATGGAAAATATCAAACATCAATGCCCGTATAATCATTAAAATTTTGGATACTTCACACATATCACATTTTAAGAAGAAAAAGTTCATCAAAAGAGTACGATCAACCTTCTTCATAGTTCTTTTGAAATAAAATATGAAATGTGATTCTAGTTGTGGCATGAGTTAATAAGCTAATTAGATGCTACACTCGTGGGAGCCATAAATATATTGAGTCAGTACATCTTGTGGACATATATATTACTTAAAATCAGATATAGTATGGCTAAGGGGCTAAAAATGAGTAGACTTAAGAAAGACACCCAGACCTAGGACAAAGTCCAATTATATATCAGCTTAAGATACTAGTATAATATGATTAACTAATGCATATTACAAGTCAACTAACCAAAGGAAAAATCACTCGAAGGACAAAAAAAAAATGTAACTATGTCATTGGATAAATATTTCTTAAAGTAAGCAAACTCTTATTATCTTCTCTAAGAAGCCCCCTGAATATCAATTTTTACAAACAACAACTATTAAGTAGATATCTGTATTATTAGGTTCGTGTAGGTGACATTAGATGTCACGGACTACGCGAGACATGTTGTAGTATACTTAAAAGCAGACTTTGAGTATAAGTGAGAGATTGTTGGGATTATACTGAAAAGTATGCTTTTTACTTTGTATAATAATAAACCGAATTTTCGGACTTATTTATTGAAATAAATTGTTTATCGATGCTTTAAATATGATTGAATGTTACATATATTTATCGCATAACGTTTCAATAATTAAATGCGTGTTACATTGTAGTTAATTTAGTGATACCAAATCACAGAAGATTAAATTAACAGTCCCTTGTAACTAAAAGTACGCCATTCACGACCTAGATGGAAATGAACAACCCATCACGAAAGGTTGAGGTGTAAGGCTCAGATTGGTTTGTCTTGACCAAGAGATTACACTAGTGCATGGTGATCTTGTTGAATAGGACCCCTGAGGAGGATAAATTCTTCATAATGAACAAGGAAGAATTAGACCTCAGTGGTTCTTTGTTTCTTAACCTTCGTCCCTTAAATAGGATCACGTGGGATTGGTAACTATTGCTTTGACTTATCATGGGTAGCGAATCAGAGAGATTCAATACTTTTTATCTTGGGCAATATTATTGGTCACATGTGATTGCCGAGATTTAATCTGAAGAATCGCGGTGCAAGCACGCTTTGTTTGATTTGCCCCCTTGGGAGGTTCATAAGCTTTATCATACCAAATCTTGCAAGTGGAATTAGTTTCAGGTATGGATAATAATGTTGAACCGTTCCTCGACCAAGGACAAAAGATGTTAATTAATGAAAAGCTATTTCAGTGGCTTGAATTAATTAATGGGCTAGATAATCTTAAACACGGGAAATAATGACCGGGAGCCATATTGACTGTAATATGGGTTAAGATGGATAGTGCAATATTAATTATGTAGTGGGATTAATTAATATTTATGGGCTTGAATTATATTGTGGCTCAATATTAGATATTCAAGGTCCATTAGAAGGTCCAATCTTAATTCTCCTAAAGGCCCCCTGAGTAGCCCAACATATAGTCCATTAACTGAAAAGGTGATTAAAATAAAATAAATATTGTTGCTTAATTTTTCCTAATTATTTCGAAATTTATGGATAAAAGAGGGAGAAATATTTTCTTTGAATTTTGCTATGGAATGAAGATATGTATTCTTGGAATACAAGATTATCTCATTAAATTCAAGAAATCTCCCACTTGGTTATTCATTAAGGAATTTCGAAATTTTTGGAAATATAGTGGGCAAGAAAGATATTCTTGATTTTCTTGAAAAGATATTATGGAAGATATGTATTTCTTGAAATACAAGAATATCTCATAAATTCAAGAAGATCCAAATCTTGGGATCTTGCTTAGTATTTTTTAAAATTATCCATAATTGAGGAGGTGGGATTTTTGTGGAATATTTTAATTATGGGAAAAAGAATATAGGAGATATATTCAAGATTTTTTGGTGACCAAGAAAAGTCTTTTCCCACATTGATTTTCTACAAGAAATTTTGACCACTCCTCTCCTATAAATAGGGGATGATTGTTTCATTCCCAAGTACAATTTCATGTGCTGGAAAATTAGCAAATCCACAAAGGTGGTGCAACAAAGTTTATTTTTTCCTTTTGTTAATTGTTCGACAAGTGTCCTTCCACCGGATAGTTGAGCAAGGGTTAAGGGAATACTTGGGAAGTCCTTTTGGTTAGTCCGTCGGACGAAGTCACTTTGCCATCCCGGTAGTGCGTTCACGTAAACCCGTAGATTCGCGACGCGTAGGTTTTACGTGGCTTTTTATATGCATGATATGTTGTTGCAATTATTATTTGAATTAATATAGGATTAATTCATGCTAGTAATAATTAAAGAATTAAATTTGTATTTAAATATTCACCCCGAATAGATCTGTGCAACTCATTCCCCAATAATTGGTATCAGAGCCACGGTTTCGGGCTCTGAATTTTTTTAATTGTAATTTAATTCGTAGACATTAAATTTGAAATTGGATAATAGAATTTATTAGATCTGTTTTGCGGTATCCAATTGTCATGGATTTTAATGTGTTTATTTATGCATGCATATAAATTGTGGTTTTAATTGATTCGATTCGGATTTGTTTTTTGCCTCGTGAGAAAATCCACGAAAGTAGACTAGGATTTGTTTGATTTGATCAATGTAATAGACTAGTCTAGATCTAGGCTTATTTATTTTTGTAAATAAATTAGAACAGGATAAAAACCAAAGACGGAAGAATTAAAGGACAAAATCCAGGCAAGGCATATAAGCGCGCGCGGCATCGTGCCGGCACGCGTGGGGCGCAGGCCAGGCCGGGCTTAACGCTGCGGAGGAACAGGGGCCAGGCGCTGCAAGATCAAAGAAATGACGGGCAAGAGACACGCTGGCCCGTGAGACGCGGTTGCCGAGGTCGCAAGGCGGAAAGGGCGGCGAAGCGGATACATATGGATGCGTCGCCTTGCCAGCGTGCCGTTAAGGCACCGCGGCGGGCTCGCCTTGAGAGTCGTTTCTAGGCTGCCGTTCGGCCGGATGCGCGGATGCGGTATCCTTACCGCGAAATGCTTAGCTGGGCGCGGCGGCATTTCGAGACGGCATTTTTTTCGAGACGAACGAGTGGGAGAAATTCGAGGCGTGTTTCTTCAAAATCAAGTCAAGAAAAATCAAACCATGACAATTGGATAATTTGTGCCCAATATGTTTATTTTTTGCTTTTGCTTGATTTATTTGTGTTATCTTATGCTTTATTTAATTTGTTTAAATGTGTTTGCATGAGAGTTGCCCAAATGGAAAAATCTCACCTTCAAAATTACTAAGTATGTTTAAATAATTAATTGACAATTTTATTAGGATAATAAAATTGAATTAATTTTGACCTCCATGATTTATTTATTTGTGAATTCTTTTGGAGAAATTCCCCTCTACGGGACGGTCAAAAAAGATAGCTTTCACATGAATGAATTCAAAACGGATGATTGTGGGTTATTACTAGTGGCGGCGATGACCCTCCCCACGAGGCTCGATCAAAGCGAAATAGTAATCTCTGTATTTAATCATGGTTATTATCGAGGTATAAAATTGACTCGCATATACTTCCCAAGTCCCCGCCAATTTTATATTGGTCAAGTGGGAGCCAACTATTAATCTGGATATTAAAGGTTTGTAAATCGTTCTTGTTTGTAAATTGCTTGAATGTGTTTAAATAATGACCCACCCCACGTGGCTTATTTAAACTTTTTTGAGATGTTGGGCGATGCATGTTCATATTTTTTTTTGAGATTTTAATATGATGCATGTGATCAAACCTTGTGATATAATTGTCTTTTATGCATGGTTTTATTTATTTTCATCATCATGTCATGACCTTTTAATCCTTTATTATATACACTCAAAGAACACCAATTAACCGGAGAAAACTATAATATTTGGAAATGAAATATGAGCTTTGTCTACTGCGCACAAAAACATTATGGATTCTTGATGTACCTAAGCCACGTAAAGCATCTTGATGAATCATTCGATCGCGCAAGACATGAGTATAATATTTGGGGAGCAAAGCCAATGAACCCATGAAACGTGTAATCTTGACTTCACTGTCTAATGATTTGAAACACATTCATGAAGGTGTTGAGTCCGCTGCAGAAATTATACAAAGTCTTGAAGAAATGTTTTTAACAAAAGACCGCATGATCAATCAGTTTAAAAATGACGACGTGCATTTAGGGCCGAAAATGACTGAGGGAACACCTGTAAGGGAGCATGTTCTCAGAGTCAAACACCATTTTCTAAAACTAGCTTATCTCAGAACTAAGTATTGTGATGAGGCCCAAATCGAATTTCTGTTGCTTACTCTGCCAAGGAGCTTCGATGGATTTTACTGTGGTTTTGTGATGAGTGATCCCATGTTTACTATGGATAATCTACAAGAAGCCTTGGAGATAGCAGAGAAGCATTTAGGAAAGAAAGACGAAGCATTGGTGACCAAAAGTCTTTTCTCGAGATCTAGGCCAGTGGAAGGCAAGTCTCAAGAAAAGGAAAGTGGTCAGAACCAAAGCAAACTCATCACTAAGAAAAGTGAGAAAAAGACGGTTAGCTGGTTGGGTGTCAAGAAAGGACCAAAAGGAATATGTTTTAATTGCGGGGAGAAAGGACATTGGAGGTAAGCCTGTTCCAATCCCAAAAAGAAAGGAAAGAAGGTAATCCTCACTCACTAGTTGTTGAAACTTGTTTAGCGGCGTATGCCTCCCATTTATGGGTGGTGGATACGGGATCCACTGATCATGTTTGTTTCACATTACAGGGGTTCAAACGGACCCAACAACTAAGTGGAAGTGAGATCCTCATCACACTGGGCAATGCTACGAGAGTGGTTGCTGAAGCAGTGGGAGAAGTGCACCTGTCTTTTGAAGACATAGTTTTAATTTTAAGAGATGTTCTGTACGTTCCGAGTTTTAGAAAGAATTTGATTTTAGTTTCTAAACTTTTTCATGATGGATGTTCGGTTACTTTTAATAAAGTTGTTAGCATTTCTCTTTTTGATAAATTTATCTGTCATGGAACGTTGGCGAATAATCTCTATACAATTAACTGTGCACACCACTCACGAAATGCATCCTGTAATACATCAATTGTTTCAGAGAAAAGAAAACGTTCATCAGACGTGAACGAGACACTTCTTTGGCATCTAAGATTAGGTCATATAAATCCAAAGAGGATCCAAAGATTGGTGAAAGACGGTTCTCTGGAGCTTCTCCAAGTTGAACAGTTTCCAACCTGCGAATCATGTTTGGAGGGGAAAATGACCAAGAGGGCATTTGGAGCCAAGGGGAATAGGGCCAAAGAAGTGTTAGAGATCATTTACACAGATGTATGTGGTCCAATGTCAACCAAAGCAAGAGGAGGTTATGAGTATTTTGTCACTTTCATTGATGATTACTCAAGGTACGGTTATATTTTCCTTATGAAGCATAAATCTGAGACCTTTGAGAAATTCAAAGAATTTAAGGCTCAAGCAGAGAATCATAGGGAAAAATGTATCAAGTCTCTACGATCTGATCGTGGAGGCGAATACCTCAGCGATGAGTTTTTGAACTACTTATCTGATGAAGGGATTGTATCCCAGCTCACTGCACCCGGAACCCCTCAACAAAACGGGGTTGCAGAGCGAATAAACATAACTCTTTTGGAAATGGTTAGATCAATGATGAGTTATGCGGATCTTCCCAAGTCGTTTCCGGGGTCATGCCTTGAAAACAATGGCTTACATTCTCGAACTTGGTGCCATCCAAATCGGTTCCCAAAACTCCCAAAGAATTGTGGACCGGCATGAAGCCTAGTATGAGACACATGAAAATTTGGGGGTGTCCGCCCACGTGTTGGATATAGAAGCCGTTAAATTGGATCCTCGTCGAGAATTAAGGTTGTTTGTAGGATACCCCGAGGAACAAAAGGGTGTATGTTCTATGGTCACGAAGATCAAAAGGTGGTCATAAGCACCCACTTTAGATTTTTTTTGGAAGAAGACTATATGAACCAAAGAAAACCCAGAAGTGAGATTACCTTAAATGAGCTTAGAGGGCAAACCTCAGTGCCAATTATCTTAGATGATATACCAAACGATACGCTTCCACAACCGGAGCCTCGTCGTAGTGGGAGGGTTGTTAGACAACCGAGAGATTCATGGGAATAGGAGAGTCCTCGGACTTGATTCGGACAAGACGAATCGGACCCATGGACATGTGACGAGGCACTCCAAGATAAGGATCTGATTCTTGGCAAACAAAGAATGAAAGCGAAATGGGTTCTATGTTTCATAATAGAGTGTGGGAGCTAGTCGAACCACTTAATGGGGTCAAACCCATTGGATGCAAGTGGGTATATAAGAGGAAAAGAGGACCGGACGGGAAGGTTGAAACCTTTAAAGCAAGACTAGTGGCGAAAGGTTACACTTAGAAAGAAGGGATCGATTATGAGGAAACTTTTTCGCCCGTAGCCATGCTTAAGTCCATCCGTATTCTCTTATCGATTGCTGCGCATTTCGACTTTGAAATCTGGCAAATGGATGTCAAGACAGCTTTCCTTAACGGAAGTCTTGATGAAGAGATCTATATGCAAATCATCGACTTTACGAGAAGGTTTGACCCGATTTTTTTTTTCAATTTTCTCTTCAAAATCATTTTCAATTTCCTCCTCGGAGAAATTAGCTCGAGTACGTTTCCTAGGCTTCTTCTTGCTGCTACTCTTGACACGGTGTTTTTCAATTTTCTCTTCGAAATCAGTGTCAATTTCGTCTTTGAAATCAGCACGAGCACGTTTATGACTTTTCTTCTTGCTGCTACTCTTAACAGTAACAGTGTGTTTTTCAATTTCCTTCTCGAAATCAGTATCAGTTTCGTCTTTGAAATCAGCACGAGTATGTTTGCCACTCTTTGAGGAAGATCCCCCAAATTCCTTCTTATGTGATGGTGTGAATGTCTTTTTAGCCGAAGGAGATGTCACACACTTCTTCTCCCATTCAATTAGGCATCTATAGTAGGGCACCTTCTTCTCTTGAGTTGATGGTATCATACTCCACAACACTTTAAACTTCATATACAAACATAAAAGTAAGTTATATTGTAGCACACACGTATGATCAATATTGAAATAACAAGTATAAATATTAACTTTACTCACCCTTTCCCCAATTCCATCTCCAGGCATCATCACCGGAAAACATGTGTTGGTGAGTTCATCAAACGGTGAAAGTTAGATGTTGTCCATCGCAACATACTCAGGATTTCAGTAATGGAGGTCCTCGTACCACACGAACTTCCAACAAACGGCATAACTTCGTAGGCCCAAAACTGCATGGCATACGCATATCCATATAGGTCAATGTGGGTAGCATATGACTTCTTTTTCGAGCGGCCAACAATTTTTTCCTTGTAAGGATGACTCTTTTGCCTAAGCGAAATCGAAAGTCGTTGACCAGAAATTCGTATGCTATTCGACCCCAAGGAAAGGCGTTGAACGCTTCATAATCATCTATCAAATGTATGTACTGTGAATATATTTTCTTGGTGGTTTTGTCCTTGATCAGCAAAACTCCGTACAGGATCCACAATAGTGCCAACTTCAAACCTATCTCCGGCTCACATTTTAGAGGTTTTTTTCGTCACCTTAATGAAGGCTTTCTCAATATCTGTGACAAACAATTCCTTTCGTGACCAAACATCTCTGTGTAGAACTTTGATTTTACAGGAATGGCAGATTTAGATCTGAATTTAAGATCCGTGACTAGAGTAAATTCGTTGGGCCTGAACTCAGTCACACAGTTGTTAACATGAAACTTTAACTTATCATCGTCTACAATATTGTCTTGTTTGAATAACAAGTGAAGGTGGAGTTGGCCCTGAAAATTCATGTCGTCATATTGTAAAAAAATCCAAAGAAGGAACTCTTAAACATTGCTTGCATATCATCATATTTCAATCTCTCCTTTATTCTCTTTAGAATGGATAGATCGCTCCGGCAACTTAATCGATCTACAAAAATGTATGATACATAATACGTTAATTAAATCTCATACATCATACCAAAAACCAAAAGAACAACAACTAAATCCCAGCAAAAACCAAAAGAACAACAACTAAGTCCCACAAAACTTCAACATCATCCCTCAATAGTTAACCAAAATGACATGTTCCCTAGTATATTCAAAGAAAACCACCACAACACACTATGAAGCCCTTCAATATTACACAATCCCATTTCATAATTAAAAAAAAAAAACCGTGAGGGCAAACAATAATTATTTCTTAATTTTAGAACTCATTAAAAAAACCCATGTAACATTTGCTGTAAAAATCAATATGCAACATTTGAAACAAAATTTAATTTCTATACATCACATTCAATTTTAAACAATTCAATTTCTAATACAAATTAATAAAACCCATCATTATACTCAATATTTCCATTATAGAAAGTTACCAAACAAACCAAGGTATTTCAACATTAAAATCACCTCTAAAAGTGTGAATGGGAGTGGGCGTTCGCGACTGGGAGTGGGAGGCGCGACTGGAATGGACGGCGTTCGATGGGAGGGCGTTCATGACCGAGGAGTGGCGGTGGATTGGAAGGAAGGGGAGGGGCGGCATGAAAGGGAGTGGGCGGAAGGTGGAACAGGGGGTCGGTTTTGTGGTAGGTTTAGACGACAAGACGACAAGACGATGCGACTCACTTCATCGCCCGAAGAGAAGAACAAACGAAATGTGACGTGGTGATTTTGGAGAAGAAAGGTCCTTGCATGGTTTTTTATGAGAAAAGTGGGTGGTTGGTTGTTTTAATTAAATTTGTAAGAAAATGGTGTAGGGAAACCAAAAAGTTCCCAAATATTACATATCCAATTCCATATTTTTAGGATCCTTTCAAAAAAAAAAAATCCATATTTTTAGGTCCATTTTTTTGTTACATATTCTCAATTTTAAGGTTAATATTACCCACAAATATATTGTCACTCGAACATAATAAAAAATTACATAATATCAAGGGAATAGATTAGAAAGAAGTTCCAACAATATTATGACACATATTACAAAATCAAGAAACAACATAAGATAGGTTTACAACATATTAAAAAACATTAATACATATTAATCGAAAGATATTAAAAAACATAAATATTCAAACATATTAAAAAACATAAGAACATAATGCCGTAAAAATTGAAATAATGTCAAATAAGTCGTCTTAATCGACCCAACATGTTGAAATACTACATGATTTAGGTGATACAATTTAATCAATGGAGCTATCAACATCCTCCCCGTTGAAGTCCCAATCAAAGATAAGTAGGATTCAAAGGATGATGGACGCTTGATTTGAGGTGGGACTTGGATTGGTGCAACCGTGTTCGATCGATCGTTGAACCGCACGGCGTGTCCATTCGGACAATATCCAAATAGCAAATTCAACTCACCGTACAATGGTTCATCTTGATACATGTAAGCTTTGGTCATACGATCCTTATAAACACCAAAATAATAGTGAGAAGGAAAGCCTAGTTTTTGGTGAAGATCATTACTAATATAAAAAAATACCAATAAAACAATATTTAATTTATCAAATATTCAAATAAATTCAAACTTACTTGTAGTTTAAATACTTCCCAAGTAGCAGTTGTTGTAGTCACAATGTTGTTCACATTATCCCAATGAACACCTGGGTAATTAATTATACGTTTAAACAAACGTAACCTTTCTCTCAAAGAACGGACTCGGTGATGAACCCTTGCTAGTGGGATGTCGGTGTTGAAGAAAGCATTCAGAGCATTTGTGACATTCGCAACTTGAATGACTTTATGGTCATAGATACTCGGGTTTCAATTCCCGTTAACTCTCTCGTTCACTAGATATTGAACAAGAAAAATAGTAAGTTCCTTGGACCATGGATAACGATACAAATGCCGATCCTGGTAAACTTCTGCGGGATTAACCATTATATTTGATTGTAGAGACAAGAGAGAGAGGTAGACGGAGGAGTAAAGATGTGATAATGAGCATCAAAACTTATATCAATTTATATGTCAACATGTTTCTTGAATTATGAGCATATTTGGTGTAATATTTTGGCCAATGCAATATTTGAATGTTTAGATTTGATTCCTTACATGATGTAGAGAACTCAATGTCTTCTTTTTGATTGCATTGTTTGACTGGCTTCTAGTGGTTTGGAGTGTGGGAACAAATTTGATTCCAAATGTTTTAAAAAACTAATTTGATTTTTTCGAACAAGTGGGCCAAATGTGATTTTGATTTTTTCGAGCTGAATGGGCCAAATGTGATTGTTTTTGCTTGGTGGGCTAAATTGTAGGTATGTTAGTGGGCTAAATGGTAGATATGTTTGGCCCAAACAAAAAATAGTTTATTAGCCCTCATAAACTTTTGAAAACGTTTGAACTCACTAAAAACCACTCCGAAACAAAAGTAATTAAACATCAAAGCACTATCAACCTTTTACCATCACCCAAAATGTGTTAAATAACTACATCAAAACCAATGACATATTCGTCCCTTGCAAATATCACACAATCAAAATAAGCAACAGTTGTCCAACATAAAATAAACTAATTAAACATAAATTAACAAAATCACGGTAACGGTCTCCATTTCATGTGACAGTTTACTCCTTCATATATCATGGTTGCTAATCAAAGTCTCCATCTAGCAAACGACGAATGTAATGTTAGCGAGCATGCTCAGGCAGTCCACTAAACAATTCCCAACGCTCGTTGTTCTTCAATATGTTGTTAGAGGCATTAAGTCGTTCATCGAGAGTAAGTTTGGGAATGCTCTCAAGGATACTAAACACATCACTCCTGCTGCAAGTGGCTAGCCGATCATCAGAGGTCTTGAATGGCTTCAAGTGGTTAAACGGGCTGAACGGGGTGATCAATTACTATAAAATGGACAATATCTGCTAGCCTATCATCAGAGGTCTTAAACAACACATTCAATCAATCAGGTAGTTCTCTGTTATTCCCAGATGTTGACTGTGAAGCCCTTTCACATTTGATGATGGACCACATTGTTGTTTAGGCGGTCGAATGTAATGAGAAGGAGCCTGGCTTTCAACGTCCATATCGCAATTGGAATCTTCATTCGGTTTATTTATTCCTTGACCTTCGTGTTCTGCAGTGGCCTCTGTAGCAGCCTCCTCGAAAATGAGGTCATTAACAGCATCCAAGCATCCAACACTGTCTAGCTTGAACCACCTGATGGTCCCGTTTTGAAAACCCATTTGCACGTGCGGAAGCAAAACGCGTTTTGATTAGGTGCATATAAAAACAAGGGTAGGGCAAGAGTGATTCAATTTTTTTTTTGCTTTTAAGCTCATGTGTGGTTATGCTTTATAAACGAATGCATATGACAAGTAATAACATAAAGCAGTAAAGAACACACAATTTTATAGTGGTTCGGACAACTCGTCCTACATCCACTCTTCCCTTCATGGGGCACCAACTAAACCAACTTAACCAACGGGACTTATCACCCTCACGGGATTGCCGACCCTCCCTTTCGGGATTGCTAGATGTTTACCGAGTTCACACTCAAACGGGACTTATCACCCTCACGGGATTGTTTAACCCTCCCTTTCGGGATTGCTAGATGTTTACCGAAGTTCACACTCAACCTACAAACTTAACCTACCAACTGGTTTGGGTATAAGGTTGTTTGGTTTCCAACTAGGGTGAGATTTTCCCTTACATTTGTTTAGCCTCAATGCTAAGGTTGGGAAAATCTCTCTAAGCTTAGGATATGGCATTTTTGCTTAGATACAATGAAGAACACTCTTGGGTAAATTTGGATATGTAATGCTCTGTGTTCTTGAATGGAGTTGCTTGAATATTTGGCTTTTAATTTCACTTTCGCAGATCCTCCATTATCTTCTTTTTGAAGATAGTGCAATGTATTTATAGTGTGGATTTGAATATTACCGTTGGAGAGTAATATTCAAATCCATACTAATAATCTTTTCTTTTTCTTTGTCCTTTTCAGACCGTTGTTTGCGCCTTTATGTCATGACCATATATGTTGTTATCTTCTTATTGATCACCGCTTTTGTGTGTCTAACGGATCCGATCACGGATTCGCTCATTGCTTTCGATTCGTTACCGATCCGGGTCCATTAAATCGATCTGTAGATTTACGGTGTCTTTGAAATCATTTGTTCATCGATCTTGATATCCTTTGTTCATCGATTCTTGCGAAATCACCGCTCATCGAATCGATTTTTCTTTGTTCATCCGTCTGATTTAATTTAACTGATTTTTCTTTGTTCATCGGTCGATTTCACGAACTGATTTTTCTTTGTTCATCGGTTCGATTGGGTCGTCGCTTTGATCAAATTTCACTCACTGATCGATCAGTTCAGATCAAGATCTCGGCTGCGATGAGCAAAACCTGACGTAAAAATCGCCATCTGATGTCGGTTACTCTGAATCACCATAATGATCACCAAGTTAAGAATCGCCATGAAAAATCGATCGTAAGCGCTGCGGTCGGTGGCCAGACGCGATTAGCTTTAACTCATCCTTCTCATCCGATCTTGATTAGCCTCGTCCTGTGACCTCGCTCGATCTCGATCATCTTAAATCGATTTCATGAGTTCCCTCAACTTGTTCTTCCGTTCCCCCTCAACTTGTTATCGTAAATTAGCTTCAAAAAAACACAAGTTGATAATGTTTAGCATAATTAATCAAAACTAAAATATCCCAACAATTTCCCTTTTTGATAATGACGCCAAAACATTAAAATATATGACTTTTACAGAGATCGGGTTTTTGATTTAAAAGATCGGCCAGTGGTCACTTTGAAAAGTTGTGAACGTTTGAACTCCGCTCGATGCCAATTGATGGTATCGGTTCGTAAATCCACATTGAAAAAAAAGTGACCTTTTGAACAACCCGCCTCGATACCAATTGATGGTCCCGCTTTTGAAAACCCATTTGCACGTGCGGAAGCAAAACGCGTTTTGATTCGATTGCATATAAAAAAGAAAAAAAGTAGGCAGAGTGATTCAATTTTTTTTTTTGCTTTTAAGCTCATGTGTGGTTATGCTTTATAAACGAATGCATATGACAAGTAATAACATAAAGAAAGAAAAGAACACACAATTTTTATAGTGGTTCGGACAACTCGCCCTACATCCACTCTTCCCTTCATGGGGCACCAACTAAACCAACTTAACCAATCGGGACTTATCACCCTCACGGGATTGCCGGACCCTCCCTTTCGGGATTCTTAGATGTTACCGAAGTTCACACTCAAACGGGACTTATCACCCTCACGGGATTGCCGACCCTCCCTTTCGGGATTGCTAGATGTTTCGAAGTTCACACTCAACCTACAAACTTAACCTACCAATGGTTTTGGGTATAAGGTTGTTTGGTTTCCAACTAGGGTGAGATTTTTCCTTACATTTGTTTAAATTTCAATGCTTGGGTTGGGGAAAATCTCTCTAAGCTAGGATATGGCATTTTTTGCTTAGATACAATGAAGAACACTCTTGGGTAAATTTGGATATGTAATGCTCTGTGTTCTTGAATGGAGTTGCTTGAATATTTGGCTTTTAATTTCACTTTGCAGATCCTCCATTATCTTCTTTTTGAAGATAGTGCAATGTATTTATAGTGTGGATTTGAATATTACCGTTGGAGAGTAATATTCAAATCCATACTAATAATCTTCCAAACTTTTCTTTGTCCTTTTTTGACCTTTGTTGTTTTAGAACTTTTTATGTCATGACCCATATATGTTGTTATCTTCTTATTGATCACCGTTTTTTTTGTGTGTCTAGTCGGATCGATATTTCGTCAGTTCTTGTTCATTATACGATTCGTCACCGATGCAGTCCTTGAAATCGATCTGTAGATTTACGGTGTCTTTGAAAATCCTTGTTCATCGATCTTTGAAATCCTTCATTCATCGATTCTTGAAATCCTTTGTTCATCGGAGGCTGATTTTCTTGTTCATCTGTCGATTTCCTGGTGATTTTTTCTTGTTCATCGATCGATTTCCTAATGATTTTTCTTGTTCATCGGTCGATTTCCGATGCTTTGATCGACAATTCACGATCGAATCGGTCAAATATCCGGATTTGCGTAGGCAAAAGCGCATCAAAATCGCCATCGATGTCGGTTACTTTCTGATGTCGATTCTGATGATCACCAAGCTTTCACCGATGAATCGCTAAAAAGCGCATGACGCTGCGCTGCGGTGATTTACAGACGCCGATTGCTTAGCCGGAACTCATCCTTCTATCCGATCTTGATTACTTTCGTCTGCTGACCCGTCGATCTCGATCATCTTAAATGCGATTTCATGAGTTCCCCTCAACTTGTTCTTCCGCCCCTCTCAACTTGTTATCGTAAATTAGCTTCAAAAACACAAGTTGATAATGTTTTAAGATAATTAATCAAAACTAAAATATCCCAACAATTTCTTTTTTTTGATAATGACGCCAAAAACATTAAAATATACGACTTTTACAGAGATCGGGTTTTTGATTTAAAAAGATCGGATTCGGTGGTCACTTTGAAAAGTTGTGAACGTTTGAACTCCCCGCTCGATGCCAATTGATGGTATCGATCGTAAATCCACATTGAAAAAAAAAATGACCTTTTGAACAACCCGCCTCGATACCAATTGATGGTCCCGCTTTTGAAAACCCATTTGCACGCATGAAGCAAAACGTTTCGATTCGGTGCATATAAAAAACAAAGAGGGAGTGATTCAATTTTTTTTTGCTTTTAAGCTCATGTGTGGTTATGCTTTTTATAAACGAACGATATGACAAGCAATAATAACATAAAGATAGAAAGAACACACAATTTTATAGTGGTTAGGACAACTCGTCCTACATCCACTCTTCCCTTCATGGGGCACCAACTAAACCAACTTAACTAAGCGGGACTTATCACCCTCACGGGATTGCCGACCCTCCTTTCGGGATTCTTTAGATGTTTTCTGAAGTTCACACTCAAAGCGGGACTTATCACCCTCACGGGATTGCCGAGCCCTCCTTTCCGGGATTCTTTAGATGTTTTCCGGGGTTCACACTCAACCTACAAACTTAACCTACCAACCTGGTTTGGGTATAAGGTTGTTTGGTTTCCAACTAGGGTGAGATTTTCCTTACATTTGTTTAAATTTCAATCTTTAGGTTGGGAAAATCTCTCTGATACTAGGATATGGCATTTTTTGCTTAGATACAATGAAGAACACTCTTGGGTAAATTTGGATATGTAATGCTCGTGTTCTTGAATGGAGTTGCTTGAATATTTGGCTTTTAATTTCACTTTTTGCGGATCCTCCATTATCTTCTTTTGAAGATAGTCTGATGTATTTATAATTGTGGATTTGAATATTACCGTTGGAAGTAATATTCAAATCCATACTAATAATCTTCCAACTTTTCTTTTGTCTTTTTTTTTTTTGTTTGCAGCTTTTATGTCACAGCCATATATATGTTGTTATCTTCTTATTGATCAAGCAACTTTTGTGTGTCTTAACGGATCGATCATTTCGCCGGATTCTTGTTCATTGCTTGATTCTGGTCACTTTGATCTGGTCATTGAAATCGATCTGTAGATTTACGGTGTCTTTGAAATCCTTTGTTCATCGATCTTTGAAATCACTTTGTTCATCGATTCTTGAAATCCTTTGTTCATCAGGAACTGATTTTTTCTTGTTCATCGGTGCGATTTCCGCGAACTGATTTTTTCTTGTTCATCGGTGTCGATTTCCACGAATCGATTTTTCTTGTTCATCGGTCGATTTCTTTGATCACGATCGGTCGATCGGTCCAGTCTGTCTGCATCTGGACATGCAAAGCGCATCTGATGTCGGTTACTTCTGATGTCATTCTGATGACATTTAAAGAATGCTTTTCTAAAGAAAAGCATCGATCGGAAAAACCGCTTTGCAGGTCGGTCGGGCCAAGACGCCCGATTAGCTCGGAACTCATCCTTCTCATCCGATCTTGATCGGCCTCGTCAAATCTGACCTCCTCGATCTCGATCTCGATCATCTTCGTCGATTTCATGAGTTCCCCCCTCAACTTGTTCTTCCGTTCCCCCTCAACTTGTTATCTCGTAAATTAGCTTTTCAAAAAACACAAGTTGATAATGTTTTGGCATAATTAATCAAAACTAAAATATCCCAACACCACCTTTTGTTCCATCCACTACAAAAAATTCGATAAATTTCGACGAAAAAATTCATCACTGAAACATCATTTTTCGTCACAATTGATAATTTGTGACCATTTTTTGTGTGGCATAGATTGTCATTTAATGTGCATGGTATTATGTAAAATGTGACGCTATATTAATTCGTCATTAAAAGGGCATTCTTTGGTGACAAAAAAGGTCATCGTCACTATATGTTTCCATCTATTGTGACGCAAAAATTGTCACATTAGGCATAAAAAATTTGTCATGTTGTAAAGCCCCATCACCATGAACCACAAGTTCCTTATTACCATTACGAACGTCATGGGCAGCCTGCTGGGATCAATATTTGCATTATGAACAGCACCAGCAGGCTGTTGTGTACCCATTGGACACCCATATACAGCCCTTCTTGGCAATCCAGTCCCCGAAAAATCAACTCCCGGCAAATCAGCAACACTATGACTAACAATAGCACCCAAATCGTACCATCAGGACCCAAATTATGCAGGGAACTATGCAAACCAGCAGCAGGAGTCACATAATCAGACCCATAAACAGCCCTATTTGGAAAACCATCAGAAGGAAACAAAGAATCAGACCTAGGAACAACCCTAATTGGCAAACCAATAGGAGGAAACACATTCTCAGTCCCAGAAAATTCAAAATTCGACAAGCCAGCAACACTAGGCCTAGCAACAGACCCCAATTTTACAGACAAAGTACCAGATTTTGTGGACAAAATATCAGAGCTTGAGGTGAGCAAATTACCAGAGATTGAAGCCCCATTGCGCTGACCCGAACCCGTAGCATCCGAACCAGTTGCATACACAGTGGGGAGTGCCGGAAACTCTGAGAAGTTGAGTGGGTCAGCCCCGTCGATCGACGCAGTTGGCTGAGCAGCAGCGGTCCCAACTCGGTTGGGAAAAAATCGCGATATCTCTGGCCCAATTTTAGGGCTAATCGACTCCGCATTGGCTGAATTCGATTGGCGAAGCCCGGGCATCAATGGGTGTTGTGTCTGTGTCGCCAATCCCAGCGTGGTAGCAATCATCGAGGCATGAGGCGTCTCCATTGAAGGAGCTCTGAAATCCGCAGGTGTCGGGCCGCGACCATATGACATGATTGAAAGCAGAGCGGCAAGGGCATGGGGGTTCGCAAGGATCGCGAGTAGATGGTTAAAGGTCATCGCCATATCGTCTACCCTCATAGGGGCGGCGGCCATGGGCCGCGAGGCAGCCGGCGGTTCCAGATTGTCGAAGGAATTGAAGAATTTTTTTTCACACAGTTAATGGTGTAATCGCACGCAGTAGATGGAAGAGAAATGAACGGTTATTGTTATTTAATTCATATAATTTTTTTTAACATTTGACTAACGGCACTTGTTCGGGACGCTTGAGTTTGATGGAAAATTGGACGGAAGTTTCAGCCGCGGGACCAAAAGTGTCAAAATTTTCGGCTTTGTGATCAAAAGTGTAAGGTTTGGGACCAAAACTGTGAGGGGGCGTGTTCTGTGGGACCAAAAGTGCAAAAAACTCTGTATATGTTTATTTCAAGGTGTTGAATTTTTTTGGTTTACACACACTTATACATATGGCACGCCACATGTGGAAGGTCCCCTCCATCATTTAATTAGTTTCTTTAATTAATTCAATTTTCTCATTCATTATATAAATTTAAACCTTAAACTATGAACCTTAAACCATGAATCATTCGGGCCGGGTTCTAGTCCGGGTGGAGAATTTCTTTTTAATATATTTAATGAAATTAATTATATAAACCTAAACCCTAAACTATGAACCCTGAACCATGAACCATTCAGGTCGGTTGAACCATGAACCACTCGGGTCGGGTTGAGTCCGGACCGGGTAAAAAAAATTAATATAATTAATGAAATTGGATAAAATATGGAATATATATAAATGAGATGATTGAATTAATTAAAGAAATTAATTAAATCTTGCATATGTGACGCGCCACATAAGTAGTGGACGTATAAGTTTGTGACCACCTGCGGGCATATAATCAAATTCATATATATAGTTTAATATATTAGGTATTTTTAATGTATACAGTTAGTGGCAGTATTGGTTCCGCCTTCTAGCATAAGGCCTAGTTGAACCTTGAGGCTTGTGTTTGATTCTCGTGCATAAGGCCTAGTTGAACTTGAGGCTTGTGTTTGATTCTCGTTCCCCTTTCTTAAAATCTTTACATATTTTTGCAAATCATTATTTCCATTATTTTTTAAATCTTTTCGTATTCTTGGAAATATTTTTGTCCAATTTCCATTTGCTTCAATTTTTTTAAATCTTTCCATATTATGTAAATCCCAAAATCTTTTCATACTTTTGGGAATCCCTTTTTCCAAATACATGTGCTTCAATTTTGTAAATCTTTCTATATTTTTGTAAATCCTTTTGTTTTAAATCTTTCCATATTTTTGCAAATCCTTTTTTTCCAATTTCCATGTGCTTCAATTTTTTTTAATCTTTCAATATTTATGTAAATCTTTTTTTTTAAATCTTTCCATATTATTGCAAATCTTTTTTTCTTTCAATTTCCATAATTTTGGCGTGCTTCCATTTTTTTAAATTTTTAATTTTTTTTGCAAATCCTTTATTCTTTGGAGTATTATTTCTTTCCATATTATTGCTCATTTACCCGTCTAACTATATATCTCATAAGACTAAGTCCGGTATGCACCAAGTGCACTATGCTCTCCATAATTTATTTTAGAATCATACAACTTGTTGTACTGAAATATACATCTTGTTTGCATGAGGTGCTCTTGAACAGGGGCTGATGGTGATTCCAATGACGGACGTGCGTTTCCGGGGGGCATGTGGCCCCACAATTTTTTTAAGTATTATTTTTAAGTATATTAATATAATTAGTATTAATTATATTATATTATATTATATGAATTATAATTTTAATGCAAATTCATTGTCCAAATACCAATCACAAATTAAAATTAGTATTATTATTAAGTATTTTATAGTGTTGATAGTGAGTCAATCTAAATTTAGTAGGTTTTAACTTGCAATAGACCTGAGTTGTTATGCAGGAAGAACTTATTAATATGGAGTATTTTATATGAGTAAGTCTCGGTGCATTAGGTACATTGTGCAACTCAAGTGCTTTTTGAAACATGCAATTTTTTTATAATAAAACATGCAACTTGTGTTATTGGAAATAAATTGCATGTTTAAGTACAAACAAGTTGCATATTTAAAAATTTTACTTGAATTGGACGGTACATCTAGAGCATACAAGATCTTGCTATTTTTTTGTGCCCGTCATAAAAAAATCTTGGATCCGTCCCTAATGATTCCTGAAGGAGAGTACGTGAATCTAAAACAACATTCTTGGAAGGCTCTGTGATAAGAACTGAAGATGGCTCTAGAATGATCACCTTGGGCTGCGGTGTTGGAGCAAGTCATAGATTATAAGCTCCGCAACTGGGAGCTCAGGAGCAAGATAATCTCTAACTTTTCAACCCATCAAAGGTTTTTTAATTTAATTATCTTATAATTTTTATTTCTCAAAATCTTTCTTATGCATCTTATGTCAGCTGATGAAAAGATAAAACGACAAGAAAATCAAATTTTCATAGTTAATTGTGTAAGTAAATTGTTCATGTTTTCTAAATATAAAACTACATTTTTTGTTGCTTTTGTTTAAGGAGTTTCAAAATAATTATATTATAATATAAATCTATTTCATTATTATACTTCACATTTTATTTTTTTAATTAACAAAATTGTCTTCATAATATTAATTATATTTCATTTATTTATTTTTTTATACGATATATGAAGGGCCCAAATTTTCTTTTGCGGGTCCTTCAAATCGTTGGATCAGCCCTGTATCCAAAAACTATCCAGCGTCAACCTCGTATAACAAAAAATTGTACATCATAAAACATTATCTTACTATAGGGACATTCGGACTCAACAATATTCCCAAACGAATCTTCTCTCCTTATGCTACATTAATCTAAATAAATATTCAACATTGTTATCTCAAGTTTTAAGGAAGCATATATTCTCACCAACCTCCAACCCCAATTCACCATATAATAACACAAACCTCACATAACCTATTACTCACAACATCCCTAATTTTAATCACATTAACTACTTTCTCACACTATTATTGGCTACTAGAACACAATTAATTGTCATTTTCCTTTACCTCTCTCTCTCCTTCACCGCCTCCTCCGGCCATAAACCCCCGCCTCATCGCCCATGTAAAGAGCTTGTGTTCTATTTCCACGACATCCGCTTCGACGGGCACAATTACAACAATGCCACCGCCGCGATCATTGGCTCCCCGCAATGGGGCAACAAGACGACGTTGGCGACGCCGTACAATTTTGGCTACTTGGTGGTGTTCGACGATTCAATAACCCTAGACAACAATTTTCACTCGACACCTGTGGGCCGTGCACAAGGCATGTATTTGTACGACCAAAAGAGTATATACGGCGCGTGGCTAGGGTTTTCATTTCTATTTAACTCGAGCGAGCACGTGGGGACGTTGAATTTCGCTGGGGCAAACCCGTTGATGAACGAGACTAGGGACATTTCGGTCATTGGAGGGACCGGTGACTTCTTCATGGCTCGTGGCATTGCTACTTTATCTACAGATGTGTTTGACGGAGATGTTTACTTTAGGCTTTGTGTTGATATTAATTTGTACGAATGTTGGTAAATAGGCCGTTAGAATTTGAAATGTTATAAGGTTGGGATTTAAATGATTTTGTTTCCTAAAGAAACTTTATTGTACATGATCAGATATTTATTAAAAAAGGTGATCCTAATTATATATCTTTAGGCTTTGTGTTTTTAATTTAGTCCGAATGTTGGTAAATATTTTTTATTTGTGCCGATTTAGTCCTAAATGGCCGAGAACTTTCAAACTACCCCATAAAAAACGACATCAATTTTTTGGGGTGTGTGATACTAAACGCTTCCTAATCCGTGTCCAAATCGATGATTAATCCACGGTCCAAAGATTTTCCGATCGAAGTTAGGGGTGTGTGTACACACGCCCCAAAAAACGTCGTTTTGGGGTAGTTTGACCAGTCTCCGGCGATTTGGGACTAAATCGCACTACAAAAAAGACGGGGTTCAACGACGGTTTTAACCGTCGCTACACAGAGTAGCGACGATTTTTTGACCGTCAGAAAAACGAGGGTCGCAAAGATTTAGCGACGGTTATTTCATAACCGTTGCTATGTAGCGACGGATTTTTACCGTCGCTAAATAGCGAGGGACATATAGGTTCGGGACCGTCGCCAAAGTCGTCGAAAACATAGCGACGACTGACTTCCGTCGCTATTATTGTCCGTTAGTCTCTATATCCGTCGCTATATCGTGAATTTTCAAAAAAAAAAGGCTCGCGGTGCTTCGAATGAGCACCGAACCACGGACCATGTCGAACCCAAACACCAACCATCTCATATATAAGCCTCCAAGCCTCCCAATTAATTGAGGCAACTATTCGCTCTCATGGGGGACTGAACACGGGATCTTGGGCGCCTGAGCGGGGATCAATTCCGCTCGGACACTTACTTTCTTGCGTTTACTTAATGAAATTAATTCTATATGTCCTAAAAATCATTTTTTTAAACAATTTTTTTTTAAATTCTTTATTTCAATTATCTTATTTATTAATTCAATCACATTTTTATAGAATAATTTTTTTATATAAATTAAAATTAAAATTTTATAATATTATATTAAATGTATATTTTTTACTTGTTTTTTTTAAAAAAATTATATTTTTCTATCTAAACAAGTAATACTTTTCCTTCTAAACAAGTAATACTTCTCTATCTAAATAAATTATACTTTTCTATTTAAACAAGTAATACCTTTAATCTAACCAAGTTATACTTTTCTATTTAAAACAAGTAATATTTTTCTATTTAAACAAGTAATACTTTTCTATCTAAACAAATAATATTTTTCTATATAAACAAGTAATACTTTTCTATTTAAACAAGTTATATATACTTTTTTATCTAAACAAATAATGTTTTTCTATCTAAACAAGTTATATATACTTTTCTATGTAAACAAGTAATAATATCTATGTAAACAAGTAATACTTTTCTATTTAAACAAGTTATATATACTTTTCTATGTAAACAAGTAATACTATCTATGTAAACAAGTAATACTTTTCTATTTAAACAAGTTGTATATACTTTTATATCTAAAGAAGTAATACTTTTCTATTTAAACAAGTAATACTTTTCTATTTAAACAAGTTATTGTTGAAATATATAGGCACGCAAACACGTAATACATGTGCAGTGGAATTAAATAGTTCACCAATAACGAATAGTTAATTGCATAAACAAGAAAGAATAATCATAACGAGAAATCTTACAGTAATTCGATAGGAAAATCTGCTAGGAAAATTCCTATTCTAGATTTTATGGAGAAACTAGGTTTACTTGTTGTAGTGAATAATGAATCCCTGGAAGTCATATATATAGGGAGAGACTGACTTAAATCCTAAGTCATCTTTATTAGAAAGAAAATTCGTAATCTTGCAAAACAAATCTCAAAGATATGTTTTTCCCTACGGATATTTTCCTACAATAATATTCCATAATATTATTTTGGGATTCCAATTTAATTAAATCTAATTTAATTAAATAGTAATAATAATTAATTTTAAATTAATATATTATTAATTCTCCATAAATTAAAAATTAAATCTAATTTAATACTTAATCAACCAACTATAATCCGTACACGGGAGTTACTTGTTGTGTGACCCATAGGCCCTCATATATCGAGCGATTAGTCAAACTAACGGTCTTAATTGAACCCTAGGCAATATATCAAATATTCTCAATATATGAGGTACGTTGTGAAAAACGTGCAACTGCTTGTAACTGTAACATGGGCTATTACGATTTCCTCATTTCATTCACGAATACTCGATTAGTCTTGAACATGATGAAGTGTCTATTCAAATAACTTAATCATATTATCTCCAATCACTAATTGATCATTTGTGTCACACTTGACCACAAAGTCCAAGTTGACGTGCATTGGCCAATGACTTTGATCCAATTATGATGAGAAGATGAGTATTCTCTCTAAATCCACTTTGAGGAATGAATCATTTTAATGGCTCAACTACCACGCACATGCAGTTCGTGATGAACCCAATCCAAGCTGTATCTACCCATGGAAGGGTGCAAGCGTTGGTCATAGTCAAAGTTCATCAATCCACACATGTCGTGCGTATTGACCTCAAGTCAAAGAAGTACCGCATAGCTCCCACTAACCGAGACACCCGTAGACACATATAGTGAAACTACATCGAACAATTTTTCGGATGGGTATATCAATACCCTCTAAGGTATTTGTGCATTCTGTTGGGGAATGAGTTGCACAGATCTATTCGAGGTGAATATTTAAATACAAATTTAATTCATTAATTATTACTAGCATGAATTAATCCTATATTAATTCAAATAATAATTGCAACAACATATCATGCATATAAAAAGCCACGTAAAACCTACGCATGTGGAATCTACGGGTTTACGTGAACGTACCTCTCGGGATGGCAGTGGCTTTGGTCGGACGGACTAACCAAAAGGACTTCCCAAGTATTCCCTTAGCCCTTGCTCGACAATCCGGTGGAAGGATACTCGCGAACAATTAACAAAAGGAAAAAATAAACTTTGTTGCACCACTTATGTGGATTTGCTAATATTTCCAGCACATGGAATTGTACTTGGGAATGAACTAATCATCCCCTATTTATAAGAGGGAGGGTGGTCAAAATTTTAGTGATATTTCAATGTGGGAAAAGACTTTTCTTGGTCACCAAGAAATCTTGAATATATCCCTTATATTCTTTTTCCCATAATTAAAATATTCCACAAAAATCCCACCTCCTCTATTATGGTGTTATTTTCGAAAATTTGATGATGCAAGAATCCAAGATTTGGATCTTCTTGAACTTATGAGATATTCTTGTATTTCAAGAAATACATATCTTCCATAATATCTTTTCAAGAAAATCTTTCTTGCCCACTATATTTTCAAAATTTCGAAATTTACTATATAGATAACCAAGTGGGAGATTTCTTGAATTTAATGAGATAATCTTGTATTCCAAGAATACATATCTTCATTCCATAACAAAATTCAAAGAAAATCTTTCTCCCTCTTTTATCCATATATTTCGAAAATTAGAGGAAATATTAAGCAACAATATTTATTTTATTTTAATCACCTTTTCAGTTATTGGACTATATGTTGGGCTAAATTAAGATTGGATCTTCTAATGGATCTTGAATATCTAATATTGAGCCACAATATAATTCAAGCCCATAAATATTAATTAATCCCACTACATAATTAATATTGCACCATCCATCTTAACCCATATTACAGTCAATATGGCTCCCGGTCATTATTTCCCGTGTTTAAGATTATCTAGCCCATTAATTAATTCAAGCCACTGAAATAGCTTTCCATTAATTAACATCTTTTATACTTGGTCGAGGAACGGTTCAACATTATTATCCATACCGGAAACTAATTCCACTTGCAAGATTTGGTATGATAAAACTTATGAACCTTCCAAGGGGGCAAATCAAGCAAGCGTACTTGCACACGATTCTTCATATTAAATCTTAGCAATCACATGTGACCAATAATATTGTTCAAGATAAAAAGTATTGAATCTCTCTGATTCGCTACCCATGATAAGTCAAAGCAATAGTTACCAATCCCACGTGATCCTATTTAAGGGACGAAGGTTAAGAAACAACGAACCACTGAGGTCTAATTCTTCCTTGTTCGATTCAAGAATTTATCCTCCCAGTAGGTCCTATTCAACAAGATCAATCATGCACTAGTGTAATCTCTTGGTCAAGACAAACCAATCTCGAGTCTTACACCTCAACCTTTTCGCGATGGTTGTTCATTTCCATCTAGGTCGTGAATGGCGTACTTTTTTAGTTACAAGGGATTGTTAATTTAATCTTTCGTGATCCGGTATCACTAAATTAACTACAAATGTAACACGCATTTAATTATTGAACATTTATGCAAAGAAATATATATAACATTCAATCATATTTAAAGCATCAGTGATAAACAATTTATTTCAGTAAATAAGTCTGAAAATTCAGTTTCGATTATACAAAGTAAAAGCATACTTTTCAGTATAATCCCAACAATCTCCCACTTATACTCAAAGTCTGCTTTTAAGTATACTACAACACGTCTCGAGTAGTCCGTGACATCTAATGTCACCTACACGAACCTAATAATTTCTCCCATTTATACTCAAAGCAGATTAGCAAATCGGTCTTGACACCCATTTCACTCACACATGTCTCGAATGTATTCAGAGGCAGACGCTTTGTGAATGGATCGCTAGTCGTCCCTCGACGCTATCTTTGCCACATCTATATCTCCTCTCTTAACTATTTCTCGTATAAGATGTATTTCCTTTAATGTGTTTGTTTGACTTGTGGACTCTTGGTTCTCTTGAATTTGCAACTGCCCCTAGCAGATATTGCTTAG
Source organism: Stenogyne calaminthoides (assembly GCA_037126765.1). Classification (NCBI taxonomy): domain Eukaryota; kingdom Viridiplantae; phylum Streptophyta; class Magnoliopsida; order Lamiales; family Lamiaceae; genus Stenogyne; species Stenogyne calaminthoides. Next base: position 27,431,824 of record JBBCBC010000023.1, on the reverse strand, counting down.
ACAAATTCAGAACACCATCTAAGTCCACTAAGAAGATCTAGAGCCCAATCGGTTCTTTCAACGCTTCACAAGCGACTACTTACCCGAGTCCCATGGTTGAGTCGGTGATGCATTTCTGCTTCACACTCGTCCATTTGATGGCTACACTTCCCAAATGGAAACACACTAATCGAGGAGATAATTTATGGAATCTAAATCGATTGAAAAAATACGAGTCCGCCAGAAGCCGATGGGGATTGGAGTATCGATCGATAAATCAACATTCTACCCCGAAGTTCTTTTCGGACACTTCGTATCGTTTTTAATCGTCATTCAATGCGCTTTTCCCGGGTTACTTTGATATCTTGCTACCATGCCTAAGGTAAAGCAGATATCCGGTCTCGACCTAAAGAATGCATACATAAGGTTTCCGACAGCCGAAGCACAAGGAATACCTTTCATGTCATCTATCTCCTTTTCGTCTTAGGGAACATTTTCTTGGATAGATGGATTCCAAGTCTGAAAGGTACGAATCCTTTCTTGGAATCTTGCATGCTGAATTGTTTCAAAAAAAATAGTGTCTATGTATGAAACTTGCGATAACCCGATCATACTTTTTCTGGCGATCCCGAGGGATCTTGATCCCAAGGATATGTCCGGCTTTCCCTAAGTCTTTCATATCAAACTGTTTTGAAACAATGCCCTTACGTCTGATCACACCTTCACATCATTCCCGATGATACAATGTCATCTACGTATAGTACTAAGAATACCAATGCAGTTCCGAAACGCTTTTTATACACACAACTTTCAAAGTTGTTTTGATCAAACCCATAAGACTTTATTACATGATCAAAACTTTGGTTCCAAGCTCTGGATGCCTGTTTGAGTCCGTAAATGGACCCCTTGAGCTTACAAACTAGGTGTTCTTGGCCTGTTTCAATGAAACCTTGGTGTTGTTGCACATAGATCTCTTTATCAAGACTTCCGTTAAGGAAAGCTGTCTTGACATCTATTTGCCAGATTTCAAGGTCGAAGGGCCGAGAATCGATAAGAGAATACGGATGGACTTAAGCGCATGGCTACGGGCAAAAAAATTTCCTCATAATCGATCCCTTTCTTTTCTCGAGTATAACCTTTTCGCCATTAGTCTTGCTTTAAAGGTTTCAACCTTCCCGTCCGATCCTCTTTTACTCTTATATACCCACTTGCATCTAATGGGTTTGACCCCATTAAGTGGTTCGACTAGCTCCCACACTTTATTATGAAATATAGAACCCACTTCGGCTTTCATTGCCGTTTGCCAAGAATCAGATCCTTATCTTGGAGTGCCTCGTCATATGTCCATGGGTCGATTTAGGGAATCAAGTCCGAGGACTCTCCTATTCCCATGAATCTCTCGGGCCGTCTAATAACCCTCCCACTATAACGAGGCTCGGTTGCCAGAAAAAAAAACGATCGTTTGGTATATCATCTAGTATGAATGCAAGACCGAGGTTTGCCCTCTAAGCTCATTTAAGGTAATCTCACTACGGGTTTTCTTTGGTTCATATAGTCTTCTTCCAAAAATCTAAAGTGGGTGTTGTTAACCACCTTTTGATCTTTGAACTATAGAACATACACCATTTTGTTCCCTCGGGGGTATCCTACAAAAAATGTTTTTAATTTCGATAGAGGATCCAACTTACGGCCTTCCTTGTCCAACATGTAGGCCGGACACCCCAAAAGTTCTCATGTGTCTCATACTAGGCTTGCTTGGGTCCACAATTCGTTGGGAGGTTTGGGAACCGATTTGGATAGCACCAAGTTCGAGAATGTAAGCCATTTGTTTTCAAGGCATAATCCGTAACGACTTGGGAAGATCCAAGATAACTCATCATTGATCTAACCATTTCCAAAAGAATTATGTTGCTTCGCTCGCGCAAACCCCATTTTGTTGAGGGTTTCAGCGCAGTGAGTGAGATACAATCCCTTCATCGATAAGTAGTTCAAAAACTCATCGGGCCGAGGTATTCACCTCCACGATCAGATCGTAGAGACTTGATACGTTTTTCCATATGATTCTCTGCTTGAGCCTTAAATTCTTAGAATTTCTCAAAGGTCTCAGATTCATGCTTCATAAGGAAAATGTACCTTGAGTAATCATCAATAAAATTACTCATAACCTCCTCTTGCTTTGGTTGACATTGGACTACATACATCTGTGTGAATGATCTCTAACACTTCTTTGGCCCTATTCCCCTTGGCTCCAAATGCCCTCTTGGTCATATTACCCTCCAAACATGATTCGCAGGTTGGAATCGATTCAACTTGGAGACGCTCCAGTGAACCATATTTCACCAACCTTTGGATCCTCTTTGGATTTATATGACCTAATCTTAGATGCCAAAGAAGTGTCTCGTTCACGTCTGATGAACGTTTTCTTTTCTCGGAAACAGTTGAAGTGTTATAGGATACATTTCGTAAGTGGTGTGCACAGTTAATTGTATAGAGATTTTCCATCAATGTCCCGTAACAGATACACTCATCATTTCAAAAATGATGTCATTCTTATTAGAAGAAACTTAGTGTCCTTTAATCGAATTTTAGAAACTGAAAGTGAATTCTTTCTAAAACTGGGAACACAAAGATAATCTCAAAAAACTTTATCTTCAAAAAGATAGGTGCACTTCTCCCATCGCTTTTAATCGCTACTCATGTAGCATTGCAATGTCCGCTACTTGCGTAGTATTACAATAATCGTTACTACCCGAAGCATTGCAATATCTCGCCACTTACGTAGCATTGCAATGTCTTCTACTTTTAAACGCGTTGCCCGGTGTGATGAGGATCTCACTCCCCACTACGTTGCGGATCATTTAGAACCCGTGAAGCCAACATGATTAGTGGATCTCGTATCAACCACCCACGAATGAGAAGTATCGCCGCTAAACAAGTTTCAACAACTAGTGTGTGAGAATTACCTTTCTTTTTTCGTCCCTTTTGGGGTTGGAACAGCAAAACCTCCATTGTCCTCTCTCACCGCAGCCTTAAGCACTTCCTCTTTGGATTTTCCTTGACTCAACGAGCATTCCTCATCTTACCATTGCCCTTGGCAACAATTGAGTTTTATTGCTTATGGCCTTTGGTCCTCTTCTTTATCTTGCCTACCCTTGGCCTAGAAGATGAAGATGGACCACTTGCAAATCAAAGCTTGAGTTTGGTGCCTTATCATCATTTCTCGCCGAGTCCAAAAGTTTGCAACAAATTAGCTAATGAGGCCAAAATGCTCAAAAAACCTTTTTCGGGCAGAGAATGAAGTACCAAATTCATCGAGTCTCCGGATCATAAACTGTGACTCGAGAATCTCAAGTTTGTTCAGATGGGCCATCTATTTTGAGGACGAATCCCTCACGGGTTTTTCCTCCACCATTTTCGGCATTTACATCTCTCAAGAAGGTGATCCGACGAGTCCCGCATGTTTTGACTCGTCGGTTGGCTCATCGATTTTTGTGTGTCAAAATCCACTTGTGCTTTTTGTGCGATTAGGACAATTATAATTTTCCAATCAATATAGTTTCCATACATATTGTGTTGACTTTAAGTATAATAACAATTGGATTAAAAGGTAAACGACATCTTTGAATCGAAATAAACAACTATATGCAATAGCACAAGTATATCACAAGGTTCGATAACATTCATCATATTTAAAATCTCAAAAAAATATGAACATGCATCAGCCAACATCTCAAAACAGTTTAAATAAGCCACGTGGGGTGGGTCATTATTTAAACACATTCAAGCGAGTTACAAACAAGAAACGATTATAAACCTTTAATATCCAGATTAATAGTTGGCTCCCACTTGACCAATATAAAATTGACAGGGACTTCGGGGAAGTATATGCATATCAATTTTATACCTAAGTAATAACCATGATTAAATACAGGATTACTATTTCGCTTTGATCGAGCCTCGTTGGGAGGGTCATCATCGCTACTAGTAATAACCCACAATCATCCGTTTGGAATTCATTCATGTGAAACCTATCTTTTGACCGTCCCGTGGGGGGAATTTCTCCAAAAGAATTCACAAATAAATAAATCATGGAGGTCAAAATTAATTCAATTTTATTATCCGGAATAAAATTGTCAATTAATTATTTAATCATACTTAGTAATTTTGAAGTTGAGATTTTTTCATTTGGCAACCCTCATGCAAACACATTTAAACAAATTAAATAAAGCATAAGATAGCACAAATAAATCAAGCAAAACAGAAAAATAAACATATTGGGCACAAATTATCCAACTGTCATGGTTTGATTTTTCTTGACTTGATCTTGAAGAAACACGTCTCGAATTTCTCCCACTCGTTCGTCTCGAAAAAAAAAAAACTTCGTCTCGAACTGCCACGCCACTCTAGACTCACGGCCGGGGATGCACGTCAAGATCCGCCGGCCACTGCCTCGACCCGGCCTAAGCGACCTCGGCACCGCCCGGGGTCGTGCCCGCCAAAGGTTTCTAAGCATGCCTCGGTAGGTATCGGCGGGGTCGGCAGTTCTCGGCAGGCGACGCGCGCATCCCATGAGAAACTAGGTTTACTTGTTGTAGTGAATAATGAATTCCTGGAAGTCATATATATAGGGAGAGACTGACTTAAATCCTAAGTCATCTTTATTAGAAAGAAAATTCCTAATCTTGCAAAACAAATCTCAAAGATATGTTTTTCCCTACGGATATTTTCCTACAATAATATTCCATAATATTATTTTGGGATTCCAATTTAATTAAATCTAATTTAATTAAATAGTAATAATAATTAATTTTAAATTAATATATTATTAATTCTCCATAAATTAAATATTAAATCTAATTTAATACTTAATCAACCAACTATAATCCGTACACGGGAGTTACTTGTTGTGTGACCCATAGGCCCTCATATATCGAGCGATTAGTCAAACTAACGGTCTTAATTGAACCCTAGGCAATATATCAAATATTCTCAATATATGAGGTACGTTGTGAAAAATGTGCATCTGCTTGTAACTGTAATATGGGCTATTACGATTTCCTCCTTTCATTCACGAATACTCGATTAGTCTTGAACATGATGAAGTGTCTATTCAAATAACTTAATCATATTATCTCCAATCACTAATTGATCATTTGTGTCACACTTGACCACAAAGTCCAAGTTGACGTGCATTGGCCAATGACTTTGATCCAATTATGATGAGAAGATGAGTATTCTCTCTAAATCCACTTTGAGGAATGAATCATTTTCATGGCTCAACTACCACGCATGCAGTTCGTGATGAACCCAATCCAAGCCGTATCTACCCATGGAAGGGTGCAAGCGTTGGTCATAGTCAAAGTTCATCAATCCACACATGTCGTGCGTATTGACCTCAAGTCAAAGAAGTATCGCATAGCTCCCACTAGCCGAGACACCCGTAGACACATATAGTGAAACTACATCGAACAATTTTTCGGATGGGTATATCAATACCCTCTAAGGTATTTGTGCATTCTGTTGGGGAAATGAGTTGCACAGATCTATTCGGGGTGAATATTTAAATACAAATTTAATTCATTAATTATTACTAGCATGAATTAATCCTATATTAATTCAAATAATAATTGCAACATATCATGCATATAAAAAGCCACGTAAAACCTACGCATGCGAAATCTACGGGTTTACGTGAACGTACCTCTCGGGATGGCAGTGGCTTTGGTCGGACGGACTAACCAAAAGGACTTCCCAAGTATTCCCTTAGCCCTTGCTCGACAATCCGGTGGAAGGATACTTTCATGAACAATTAACAAAAGGAAAAAATAAACTTTGTTGCACCACTTATGTGGATTTGCTAATATTTCCAGCACATGGAATTGTACTTGGGAATGAACTAATCATCCCCTATTTATAAGAGGGAGGGTGGTCGAAATTTTAGTGATATTTCAATGTGGGAAAAGACTTTTCTTGGTCACCAAGAAATCTTGAATATATCCCTTATATTCTTTTTCCCATAATTAAAATATTCCACAAAAATCCCACCTCCTCTATTATGGTGTTATTTTCGAAAATTTGATGATGCAAGAATCCAAGATTTGGATCTTCTTGAACTTATGAGATATTCTTGTATTTCAAGAAATACATATCTTCCATAATATCTTTTCAAGAAAATCAAGAAAATCTTTCTTGCCCACTATATTTTCAAAATTTCGAAATTTACTATATAGATAACCAAGTGGGAGATTTCTTGAATTTAATGAGATAATCTTGTATTCCAAGAATACATATCTTCATTCCATAACAAAATTCAAAGAAAATCTTTCTCCCTCTTTTATCCATATATTTCGAAAATTAGAGGAAATATTAAGCAACAATATTTATTTTATTTTAATCACATTTTCAAGTTATTGGACTATATGTTGGGCTACTCAGGGGCCTTTAGGAGAATTAAGATTGGATCTTCTAATGGATCTTGAATATCTAATATTGAGCCACAATATAATTCAAGCCCATAAATATTAATTAATCCCACTACATAATTAATATTGCACCATCCATCTTAACCCATATTACAGTCAATATGGCTCCCGGTCATTATTTCCCGTGTTTAAGATTATCTAGCCCATTAATTAATTCAAGCCACTGAAATAGCTTTCCATTAATTAACATCTTTTATACTTGGTCGAGGAACGGTTCAACATTATTATCCATACCGGAAACTAATTCCACTTGCAAAATTTGGTATGATAAAGCTTATGATCCTCCCAAGGGGGCAAATCAAGCAAGCGTACTTGCACACGATTCTTCGTATTAAATCTTAGCAATCACATGTGACCAATAATATTGTCCAGGATAAAAAGTATTGAATCTCTCTGATTCGCTACCCATGATAAGTCAAAACAATAGTTACCAATCCCACGTGATCCTATTTAAGGGACGAAGGTTAAGAAACAACGAACCACTGAGGTCTAATTCTTCCTTGTTCAGTTCTGAAGAATTTATCCTCCTATAGGTCCTATTCAGCGCATCAGTCATGTACTAGTGTAATCTCTTGGTCAAGACAAACCAATCTGAGTCTTACACCTCAACCTTTCGCGATGGTTGTTCATTTCCATCTAGGTCGTGAATGGCGTACTTTTAGTTACAAGGGACTGTTAATTTAATCTTCTGTGATCTGGTATCACTAAATTAACTACAGTGTAACACGTATGAATTATTGAACATTTATGCAGTAAATATATATAACATTCACTCATATTTAAAGCATAAGTGATAAACAATTTATTTCAGTAAATAAGTCTGAAAATTCAGTTTCGATTATACAAAGTAAAAGCATACTTTTCAGTATAATCCCAACACATTCATCATGAGATACTTAGTATCTCATAGTAAGTGAGATCTTACTACACTCTCTAAGAGTATGATGTAGATCACACACCAATCTCCATTGCATCATCAATATCCCATTCTTGATGATCCTTGATTGGGGCCATTTAAGAATCATGCTTAAGTCATCTGAGTTCACACATATCTAACGACAGCAGTGATTCAAGGGAACACAGATAAGAACAAATGCAAACAATCAAACATAATATTCTAATAAGTGTAATGACATACATTTAATATTAAATAAACAATAATATTAAACCAACACTGAATATTATCTGAGTATTATGTCCTTACAATGAATTGTCTCTAGGACACTCACACTAACAGTTATATATATTTTTCTATGTAAACAAGTAATACTTTTCTATTTAAATAAATAATACTTTTCTGAGTTTTTCTACGGTCAGGAACAGTTTCGCCCTTCCTGACGTTAGAAGTCCAATAAAAGGTTGCCACATCATTTAACTTCGCCATGGGCGATACTGTTTTGCCATAAGGCTAAATAATTAATTTTATTAATAAAAATGATAAAATTACTGAAATATCCTTATAACATTTTTAAATAAAGAAATACAGTTTTCATAAATTTAAAAAAATTAATCCACGATCCCGAACTCGGCCCATGCGCGAACCGGGTCGGGTTCGGGTCTAGGTCCGAGTAGGATCCGGATCCTGGTTTGGGTCGGGGAATGAGTTGCACATATCTATTCGGGGTGAATATTTAAATACAAATTTAATTCTTTAATTATTACTAGCATGAATTAATCCTATATTAATTCAAATAATAATTGCAACAACATATCATGCATATAATAAGCCACGTAAAACCTACGCATGCGGAATCTACGGGTTTACGTGAACGTACCTCTCGGGATGGCAGTGAATTCGGTCGGACGGACTAACCAAAAGGACTTCCCAATTAGTCCCTTAGCCCTTGCTCAACTATCCGGTGGAAGGACACTTGTCGGACAATTAACAAAAGGAAAAAATAAACTTTGTTGCACCACTTATGTGGATTTGCTAATATTTCCAGCACATGGAATTGTACTTGGGAATGAACTAATCATCCCCTATTTATAAGAGGGAGGGTGGTCGAAATTTTAGTGATATTTCAATGTGGGAAAAGACTTTTCTTGGTCACCAAGAAATCTTGAATATATCCCTTATATTCTTTTTCCCATAATTAAAATATTCCACAAAAATCCCACCTCCTCTATTATGGTGTTATTTTCGAAAATTTGATGATGCAAGAATCCAAGATTTGGATCTTCTTGAACTTATGAGATATTCTTGTATTTCAAGAAATACATATCTTCCATAATATCTTTTCAAGAAAATCAAGAAAATCTTTCTTGCCCACTATATTTTCAAAATTTCGAAATTTACTATATAGATAACCAAGTGGGAGATTTCTTGAATTTAATGAGATAATCTTGTATTCCAAGAATACATATCTTCATTCCATAACAAAATTCAAAGAAAATCTTTCTCCCTCTTTTATCCATATATTTCGAAAATTAGAGGAAATATTAAGCAACAATATTTATTTTATTTTAATCACATTTTCAGTTATTGGACTATATGTTGGGCTACTCAGGGGGCCTTTAGGAGAATTAAGATTGGACCTTCTAATGGACCTTGAATATCTAATATTGAGCCACAATATAATTCAAGCCCATAAATATTAATTAATCCCACTACATAATTAATATTGCACTATCCATCTTAACCCATATTACAATAAATATGGCTCCCGGTCATTATTTCCCGTGTTTAAGATTATCTAGCCCATTAATTAATTCAAGCCACTGAAATAGCTTTCCATTAATTAACATCTTTTGTCATTGGTCGAGGAACGGTTCAACATTATTATCCATACCGGAAACTAATTCCACTTGCAAAATTTGGTATGATAAAGCTTATGAACCTCCCAAGGGGGCAAATCAAACAAGCGTACTTGCACACGATTCTTCGTATTAAATCTTAGCAATCACATGTGACCAATAATATTGTCCAAGATAAAAAGTATTGAATCTCTCTGATTCGCTACCCATGATAAGTCAAAACAATAGTTACCAATCCCACGTGATCCTATTTAAGGGACGAAGGTTAAGAAACAACGAACCACTGAGGTCTAATTCTTCCTTGTTCAGTTCTGAAGAATTTATCCTCCTATAGGTCCTATTCAGCGCATCAGTCATGTACTAGTGTAATCTCTTGGTCAAGACAAACCAATCTGAGTCTTACACCTCAACCTTTCGCGATGGTTGTTCATTTCCATCTAGGTCGTGAATGGCGTACTTTTAGTTACAAGGGACTGTTAATTTAATCTTCTGTGATCTGGTATCACTAAATTAACTACAGTGTAATACATATGAATTATTGAACATTTATGCAGTAAATATATATAACATTCACTCATATTTAAAGCATGAGTGATAAACAATTTATTTCAGTAAATAAGTCTGAAAATTCAGTTTCGATTATACAAAGTAAAAGCATACTTTTCAGTATAATCCCAACACATTCATCATGAGATACCTAGTATCTCGTAGTAAGTGAGATCTTACTACACTCTCTAAGAGTATGATGCAGATCACACACCAATCTCTATTGCATCATCAATATCCCATTCTTGATGATCCTTGATTGGGGTCATTTAAGAATCATGCTTAAGTCATCTGAGTTCATACATATCTAACGACAGCAGTGATTCAAGGGAACACAGATAAGAACAAATGCAAACAATCAAACATAATATTCTAATAAGTGTAATGACATACATTTAATATTAAATAAACAATAATATTAAACCAACACTGAATATTATCTGAGTATTATGTCCTTACAATGAATTGTCTCTAGGACACTCACACTAACAGTTATATATATTTTTCTATGTAAACAAGTAATACTTTTCTATTTAAATAAATAATACTTTTCTGAGTTTTTCTACGGTCAGGAACAGTTTCGCCCTTCCTGACGTTAGAAGTCCAATAAAAGGTTGCCACATCATTTAACTTCGCCATGGGCGATACTGTTTTGCCATAAGGCTAAATAATTAATTTTATTAATAAAAATGATAAAATTACTGAAATATCCTTATAACATTTTTAAATAAAGAAATACAGTTTTCATAAATTTAAAAAAATTAATCCACGATCCCGAACTCGGCCCATGCGCGAACCGGGTCGGGTTCGGGTCTAGGTCCGAGTAGGATCCGGATCCTGGTTTGGGTCGGGGAATGAGTTGCACATATCTATTCGGGGTGAATATTTAAATACAAATTTAATTCTTTAATTATTACTAGCATGAATTAATCCTATATTAATTCAAATAATAATTGCAACAACATATCATGCATATAATAAGCCACGTAAAACCTACGCATGCGGAATCTACGGGTTTACGTGAACGTACCTCTCGGGATGGCAGTGAATTCGGTCGGACGGACTAACCAAAAGGACTTCCCAATTAGTCCATTAGCCCTTGCTCAACTATCCGGTGGAAGGACACTTGTCGGACAATTAACAAAAGGAAAAAATAAACTTTGTTGCACCACTTATGTGGATTTGCTAATTTTTCCAGCACATGGAATTGTACTTGGGAATGAAACAATCATCCCCTATTTATAGGAGAGGAGTGGTCGAAATTTCTAGTAGAAAATCAATGTGGGAAAAGACTTTTCTTGATCACCAAGAAATCTTGAATATATCTCCTATATTCTTTTTCCCATAATTAAAATATTCCACAAAAATCCCACCTCCTCAATTATGGACTATTTTCGAAAAAATGATGCAAGAATCCAAGATTTGGATCTTCTTGAATTTATGAGATATTCTTGTATTTCAAGAAATACATATCTTCCATAATATCTTTTCAAGAAAATCAAGAAAATCTTTCTTGCCCATTATATTCAAAAATTTCGAAAATTCTATATAGATAACCAAGTGGGAGATTTCTTGAATTTAATGAGATAATCTTGTATTCCAAGAATACATATCTTCATTCCATAACAAAATTCAAAGAAAAATCTTTCTCCTTACTATATCTATAATTTCGAAATATTTAGGAAAAATTAAGCAACAATATTTATTTTATTTTAATCACTTTTTCAGTTAATGGACTATATGTTGGGCTACTCAGGGGGCCTTTAGGAGAATTAAGATTGGACCTTCTAATGGACCTTGAATATCTAATATTGAGCCACAATATAATTCAAGCCCATAAATATTAATTAATCCCACTACATAATTAATATTGCACTATCCATCTTAACCCATATTACAATAAATATGGCTCCCGGTCATTATTTCCCGTGTTTAAGATTATCTAGCCCATTAATTAATTCAAGCCACTGAAATAGCTTTCCATTAATTAACATCTTTTGTCATTGGTCGAGGAACGGTTCAACATTATTATCCATACCGGAAACTAATTCCACTTGCAAAATTTGGTATGATAAAGCTTATGAACCTCCCAAGGGGGCAAATCAAACAAGCGTACTTGCACACGATTCTTCGTATTAAATCTTAGCAATCACATGTGACAAATAATATTGCCAAGATAAAAAGTATTGAATCTCTTTGATTCGCTACCCATGATAAGTCAAAGCAATAGTTACCAATCCCACGTGATCCTATTTAAGGGACGAAGGTTAAGAAACAACGAACAACTGAGGTCTAATTCTTCCTTGTTCGGGCCTCAAGAATTTATCCTCCTCAGAGGTCCTATTCAAATTGCATCAGTCATGCACTAGTGTAATCTCTTGGTCAAGACAAACCAATTTGAGCCTTACACCTCAACCTTTTGCGATGGGTTGTTCATTTCCATCTAGGTCGTGAATGGCGTACTTTTAGTTACAAGGGACTGTTAATTTAATCTTATTTGATCTGGTATCACTAAATTAACTACAATGTAACACGTCATTTAATTATTGAACAGATTATGCAAGTAAATATATGCAACATTCAATCATATTTAAAGCATCGGTGATAAACGATTTATTTTCAAGAAATAAGTCCGAAAAATTCGGTTTCGATTATACAAAGTAAAAAGCATACTTTTCAGTATAATCCTAACAATCTCCCACTTATACTCAAAGTCTGCTTTTAAGTATACTACAACATGTCTCGCGTAGTCCGTGACATCTAATGTCACCTACACGAACCTAATAATTTCTCCCACTTATACTCAAAGCAGAGTTTGGCAACGGTCTTGACACCCATTCCTTCCATGTGTCTCGAATGTATTCAGAGGCAGACTCTTTGTGAATGGATCTGCTAGGTTGTCCTCAGACGCTATCTTTGCCACATCTATATCTCCTCTCTTAACGATTTCTCGTATAAGATGACTTTCCTTTAGTGTGCTTGTTTGACTCGTGGACTCTTGGTTCTCTTGAATTTGCAACTGCCCAAAGAAGATATTGCTAGACAAATTCAGAACACCATCCAAGTCCACTAAGAAGGTCTAGAGCCCAATAGGTTCTTTCACGGATTCACAAGCAGCTACTTACCCGACTTCCATGGTTGAGTCAGTGATGCATTTCTGCTTCACACTCATCCATTTGATGGCTACACTTCCCAAATGGAAACACACTAACTGAGGCATATAATTTCTGGAATCTAAATCTGATTGGAAATCCGAGTCCGTGTAGCCGATGGGGATTGGAGTATCTGACTGATAAATCAACATTCTATCCCGAGTTCTTTTCAGACACTTCAGAATGTTTTCAATTGTCGTCCAATGCGCTTTCCCTGGGTTACTTTGATATCTTGCTACCATGCCTTCGGCAAAGCAGATATCCGGTCTCGTACACAGCATTGCATACATAAGGTTTCCGACAGCCGAAGCACAAGGAATGTCTTTCATGTCATCTATCTCCTTTTGCGTCTTAGGGGACATTTTCTTGGATAGATAGATTCCAAGTCTGAAAGGTACGAATCCTTTCTTGGAATCTTGCATGCTAAAGCGTTTCAAGACAGTGTCTATGTATGAAACTTGCGATAACCCGATCATCCTTTTCTTGTGATCTCGAGTGATCTTGATCCCAAGGATGTGTCCGGCTTTCCCTAAGTCTTTCATATCAAACTGTTTTGAAAACCATGCCCTTACGTCTGATCACACCTTCACATCATTCCCGATGATCACAATGTCATCTACGTACAGTACTAAGAATACAAATGCAGTTCCGACACGCTTTTTATACACACAACTTTCAAACTCGTTTTGATCAAACCCATAAGACTTTATAACATGATCAAAACATTGGTTCCAAGCTCTGGATGCCTGTTTGAGTCCGTAAATGGACCTCTTGAGCTTACAAACTGGGTGTTCTTGGCCTGTTTCAATGAAACCTTGGGTTTGTTGCATATAGATCTCTTCATCAAGACTTCCGTTAAGGAAAGCTGTCTTGACATCCATTTGACAGATTTCAAAGTCAAAATGCGCAGCAATCGATAAGAGAATACGGATGGACTTAAGCATGGCTACGGGCGAAAAAGTTTCCTCATAATTGATCCATTTTTTCTGAGTGTAACCTTTCGCCACTAGTCTTGCTTTAAAGGTTTCAACCTTCCCGTCCGGTCCTCTTTTCCTCTTATACACCCACTTGCATCCAATGGGTTTGACACTCTATTATGAAACATAGAACCCATTTCGTCTGTCATTGCTGTTTGCCAAGAATCAGCATCCTTATCTTGGAGTGCCTCGTCATATGTCCATGGGTCTGATTCGTCTTGTCCGGGAATCAAGTCCGAGGACTCTCCTATTTCCATGAATCTCTCGGGCTGTCCAACAACCCTCCCACTACGACGAGGCTCCGGTTGTGAAAGCGTATCATTTGGTACATCATCTAGTACAGTTGGCACTGAGGTTTGCCCTCTAAGCTCATTTAAGGCAATCTCACTTCTGAGTTTTCTTTGGTTCATATAGTCTTCTTCCAAAAATCTAAAGTGGGTGCTCATGACCACCTTTTGATCTTCGGGACCATAGAACATACACCCTTTTGTTCCCTCGGGGTATCCTACAAACAACCTTAATTCTGATCGAGGATCCAATTTACCGGCTTCCTTGTCCAACGCGTAGGCCGGACACCCCCAAATTCTCATGTGTCTCATACTAGGCTTGCGCCCGGTCCACAATTCTTTGGGAGTTTTGGGAACCGATTTGGATAGCACCAAGTTCAGAATGTAAGCCGCTGTTTCCAAGGCATGACCCCAGAACGACTCGGGAAGATCCGCATAACTCATCATTGATCTAACCATTTCCAAAAGAGTTCTGTTTCTTCGCTCTGCAACCCCGTTTTGTTGAGGGGTTCCGGGTGCAGTGAGCTGGGATACAATCCCTTCATCAGATAAGTAGTTCAAAAACTCATTGCTCAGGTATTCGCCTCCACGATCAGATCGTAGAGACTTGATACATTTTTCCCTATGATTCTCTGTTTGAGCCTTAAATTCTTTGAATTTCTCAAAGGTCTCAGATTTATGCTTCATAAGGAAAATGTAACCGTACCTTGAGTAATCATCAAAAAATACTCATAACCTCCTCTTGCTTTGGTTGACATTGGACCACATACATCTGTGTGAACGATCTCTAACACTTCTTTGGCTCTATTCCCCTTGGCTCCAATTGCCCTCTTGGTCAGTTTACCCTCCAAACATGATTCGCAGGTTGGAATTTGTTCAACTTGGAGACGCTCCAGTGAACCATAATTCACCAACCTTTGGATCCTCTTTGGATTTATATGACCTAATCTTAGATGCCAAAGAAGTGTTTCGTTCACGCTTTCTTTTGTCGGAAATAGTTGATGTGTTATAGGATGCATTTCGTGAGTGGTGTGCACAGTTAATTGTATAGAGATCATTCAACAACGTTCCATGATAGATAAATTTATCAAAAAGAAAAATGGTAACAACTTTATTAAAAAGTAACCGAATATCCATCATAAAAGGTTTAGAAACTGAAAACAAATTCTTTCTAAAATTCCGGAACGTAAAGAATATCTCAAAATTAAAACTCTGTCTTCAAAAGACAGGTGCACTTCTCCCACTACTTCAGCTGCCACTCTCGTAGCATCGCCCAGTGTGATGAGGACCTCACTCCCACTAAGTTGTCGGGTCCGCTTGAACCCCTGTAATGTGAAACAAACATGATTAGTGGATCCCGTATCCACCACCCACAAAATGGGAGGCATACGCCGCTAAACAAGTTTCAAACAACTAGTGCGTGAGAATTGCCTTTCTTTCCATCCCTTTTGGGATCGGAACAGGCTGACCTCGATTGTCCTACTCTCCCACTTTCCAAAGTTTTCCTCATGCTTGATCCCATGCTTCTATTTGATGTTGAGTCTTCTTGGTTTAACATTCTTCTCTTTTCATCATCCTTATCACCACTTGATCTAGGATAAAGAGAAGATTTTTGTTTTCCCAAGTTCTTTTCCTCGCGCTCCACTTCATTTTCTACCAAAGTCAAAGCATTTACAAGATCCTCCACTGTCAAATCTTGATCTTCCATTAGATACTCAAGATAGTGGTGATGATAGCTCTTTGGTAAGGATTGGAGAATGAAATCAATCTTAGCCTTGAAGTCATATTTTTCGCCGAGGATCTCAAGTTCCTCAATAACACCATAACCCTAAGGACGTGTTGTGCTGCAGTCGTCCCTTTTTCCAATTTTAACTGAGAAATTTCTTGCTTCACACTTTGGACTGCCATATGGGTCTGATGTCCAAACATCGCTTCGAGGTTCTTTAAGATGTCTGCAGTTGACTCATATTCTTGATGAAGGTGCCTCAACGCATCTGACAGATGTGCCAGAATTGTTTCCTTCATCAATTCGTTTGCCAGCTCCCATTCACCATAAATCATCTCATCCCATATTCCGGCATCCTTAGTTGATTTTCGGGTTTTGGTGAATCAAGTACCCATTCGGAAGATGATGCGGTTAGGACAGATTTTAGTTTGTATTTCCAACAAAAATAGTTTTTACCAAAAAGCAAAAAGTCTTTAGGTATATTCGATAGTGGATTAGAAGGTTGCGACATGATGAACTGAAATAAATAATAATATGCATAAGCACAAATATATCACAAGGTTCGATCACATGCATCGTATTAAAATCTCAAAAAAGATATGAACATGCATCAGCCAACATCTCAAAACAGTTTAAATAAGCCACGTTGGATGGGTCATTATTTAAACACATTCAAGCAGGTTACAAACAAGAATAGTTACAAACCTTTAATATCCAGATTAATAGTTGGCTCCCACTTGACCAATATAAAATTGACAGGGACTTCGGGGAAGTATATGCATATCAATTTTATACCTAAGTAATAACCATGATTAAATACTGATTATTATTTCTTTTTGATCGAGCCTCATTGGGAGGGTCATCGCCGCCACTAGTAATAACCCACAATCATCCGTTTGGAATTCATTCATGTGAAAGCTATCTTTTGACCGAATCCGTTGGGGAATTTCTCCAAAAGAATTCACAAACAAATAAATCATGGAGGTCAAAATTAATTCAATTTTATTATCCGGAATAAATTTGTCAATTAATTATTTAAACATACTTAGTAATTTTTTAAGGTGAGATTTTTCCATTTGGCAACCCTCATGCAAACACATTTAAACAAATTAAATAAAGCATAAGATAACACAAATAAATCAAGCAAAAAGAAAAATAAACATATTGGGCACAAATTATCCAATTGTCATGGTTTGATTTTTTCTTGACTTGATCTTGAAGAAACACGTCTCGAATTTCTCCCGCTCGTTCGTCTCGAAAAAAACCGCCCGTCTCAAAAGCATACGCATGGCCAGTTCGCTCATGATCGGGATCTGCGCCAGCATCCGTGGCCGCTTAGCTGAACCCGGCTTTCCGCGCCCGCCGTATCACCGCGTGAAGCAGGCCACCTCCCCCTTGATGCCTCGGCATGCCTCGGCGTCGGCGATCCTCAGCGGCAGCACCCGCTGTCTGGCCGCGTCGTTTACTCGGCGTCACCTTGGCGCCGCAGTGCAGCGTGTGCCTAAGCGCCGTATCGCACCACTGTTCCTGCGCTCGGCACGCTCGGCCCTCGCCCTGCGCCCGTCGTGCAGCGCCCGCCGCCCTCGCCCGATTACAGATTTTGTCCTTTAATTCTTCGTCTCGTCCTTGTTTTTGATCCGGTTACAATTTATTTACAAAAATAAATAAACTAGATCTGAACTAGTACATTACATTGATCAAATCAAACAAATTCTAATCTACTCGTGGATTTTCTCACGAGGCAAAACGAATCCGAACGAATCAAATTAAAAAACACAGTTTATATGCATGCATAAATAAACACATTAAAATCCATGACAATTGGATACCTGCAAAACAGATCTAACAGTTCTACTATCCAATTTCAAATTTAATGCCAACGAATTAAATTACAATTTAAAAAATTCAGAGCCCGAAACCGTGGCTCTGATTTGTTGGGGAATGAGTTGCACAGATCTATTCGGGGTGAATATTTAAATACAAATTTAATTCTTTAATTATTACTAGCATGAATTAATCCTATATTAATTCAAATAATAATTGCAACAACATATCATGCATATAATAATCCACGTAAAACCTACGCATGCGGAATCTACGGGTTTACGTGAACGTACCTCTCGGGATGGTAGTGAATTCGGTTGGATGGACTAACCAAAAGGACTTCCCAAGTATTCCCTTAGCCCTTGCTCAACTATCCGGTGGAAGGACACTTGTCGGATAATTAACAAAAGGAAAAAATAAACTTTGTTGCACCACTTATGTGGATTTGCTAATTTTTTCAGCACATGGAATTGTACTTGGGAATGAAACAATCATCCCCTATTTATAGGAGAGGAGTGGTCGAAATTTCTAGTAGAAAATCAATGTGGGAAAAGACTTTTCTTGATCACCAAGAAATCTTGAATATATCTCCTATATTCTTTTTCCCATAATTAAAATATTCCACAAAAATCTCACCTCCTCAATTATGGACTATTTTCGAAAAAATGATGCAAGAATCCAAGATTTGGATCTTCTTGAATTTATGAGATATTCTTGTATTTCAAGAAATACATATCTTCCATAATATCTTTTCAAGAAAATCAAGAAAATCTTTCTTGCCCATTATATTCAAAAATTTCGAAAATTCTATATAGATAACCAAGTGGGAGATTTCTTGAATTTAATGAGATAATCTTGTATTCCAAGAATACATATCTTCATTCCATAACAAAATTCAAAGAAAAATCTTTCTCCCTACTATATCTATAATTTCAAAATATTTAGGAAAAATTAAGCAACAATATTTATTTTATTTTAATCATCTTTTCAGTTAATGGACTATATGTTGGGCTACTCAGGGGGCCTTTAGGAGAATTATGATTGGACCTTCTAATGGACCTTGATTATCTAATATTAAGCCACAATATAATTCAAGCCCATAAATATTAATTAATCCCACTACATAATTAATATTGCACTATCCATCTTAACCCATATTACAGTCAATATGGCTCCCGGTCATTATTTCCCGTGTTTAAGATTATCTAGCCCATTAATTAATTCAAGTCACTGAAATAGCTTTCCATTAATTAACATCTTTTGTCCTTGGTCGAGGAACGATTCAACATTATTATCCATACCGGAAACTAATTCCACTTGCAAGATTTGGTATGATAAAGCTTATGAACCTCCCAAGGGGGCAAATCAAACAAGCGTACTTGCACACGATTCTTCGTATTAAATCTTAGCAATCACATGTGACTAATAATATTGCCCAAGATAAAAAGTATTGAATCCCTTTGATTCGCTACCCATGATAAGTCAAAGCAATAGTTACCAATCTCACGTGATCCTATTTAAGGGACGAAGGTTAAGAAACAACGAACCACTGAGGTCTAATTCTTCCTTGTTCAGTTCTGAAGAATTTATCCTCCTATAGGTCCTATTCAGTGCATCAGTCATGCACTAGTGTAATCTCTTGGTCAAGACAAACCAATCTGAGCCTTACACCTCAACCTTTCGCGATGGGTTGCTCATTTCCATCTAGGTCGTGAATGGCGTACTTTTAGTTACAAGGGATTGTTAATTTAATCTTCTGTGATCTGGTATCACTAAATTAACTACAATGTAACACGTACGAATTATTGAACAGTTATGCAGTAAATATATGCAACATTCAATCATATTTAAAGCATCAGTGATAAACGATTTATTTCAGTAAATAAGTCTGAAAATTCAGTTTCAATTATACAAAGTAAATAGCATACTTTTCAGTATAATCCCAACAGTCAGGGCTTAGGTCCAGGTCGGGTCTGGATGCGAGTCAAGGTCCGGTCTGGGCCCAGGTTCGGTTCGGTCTGTGTCCGGATCCGTGGTCAAGGACGAATCTGGGTCAGGGTCAGGGTCAGGGTCTGGTCTGGGCCATGGTTCGGGTCAGGGTCCGGTCCTGGTCAGTGTCCTGTCCGGGCCAGGGTTCAGGTCAGGATCAGGTTAGGGTTCGGTCCTGGTCAAGGTCAAGTCCGGGCAAGGGTTCGGATTAGGGTCCGGGTAAGGGTCAGGTTCCGGTCCAGGTCAGGGTTCGGGTGCGGGTCAGGGTCCGGTTAGGATTTGGGTCAGGGTCCGGGTTAGGTCCAAGTCAAGGTCAGGGTTCGATTAGGGTCAGGGTCCGGTGCGGTCCAGGTCAGGATTCGGTTCTGGGTTTGGGTCCGGTCAGAATGGGTCGGGGTATGAGTCCGGGATAATTTCGTCATTTTATAAATATTAATTTAATTTATTAGTAGGGCGATGCAGTGCGATCGAAGTATGCACAACACAATCGCACTAGTGCAAAGGGCGATCATTTAAAATTAAAATTATACGTTGGATCAACGATCCAACGATAATTAAGGGGTTCCCTGACGTCAGGAAGGGCGAAACAGTTCCTGGCCATAGAAGATCCCATACTTTTCTATTTAAACAAATAATACTTTTCTATCTAAACAAGTAATACTATATATGTAAGCAAGTAATACTTTTCTATCTAAACAAGTAATATTGTCTATGTAAACAAGTAATACTTTTTTATCTAAACAAGTAATACTATCTATGTGAACAAGTAATACTTTTAAATCTAAACAAGTAATATTTTTCTATCTAAACAAGTAATACTTGAATCTAAAAAAAATGATAAATATAATATACATAAATAAACATTATACATAAAGGATAAATAAATGATAAATATTATACATACATAAACAAGAAAAAAAACAGAGTTTCATAAACGAAAAAAAAGTATCGCCTCATGAATAATAAAAAAAACAGAGTTTCATAAACGGTCGGGATAATAATTATCCCCATCATCCCCCAAATTAGCAGTAAAAAGAAAATTATGATCGAAAGTGATTTAATCATCGCCACCTCCACCACAGTCAAATCTGAACCCAGCCATGCTGCCACTGCTGCCACCACCACCGCTGCCACCACCATGAGCGCTGCCTCCACGACCGCCGCCACCACCACCATTGCCACCACCACCACTGTCAGCCGTCGCCTCCACCACCACCGCCACCACCACGACCAATGACCAGGCCACCACTGCCACCACCACGACCGCCACCGCCACCGTCCTCGAAATTTATGCTGTCGAGGAAAAAATTCGGTGAGCAACCCATTTGAACGGCCAGAGCGGATGCAAGCCACTGCCATTTTTGTTGATTTTTTTCTCTAAGCTCGGCCGTCACCGCCTCTCTAATATGTTCAGCCGTCTGTTGCGGCTGTTGCGGCGGCTATGGTGTCGAAGTGACAGAGGTCTGAGACGAGTAGGGTTGTGTCTCCGCCATCAGGGTGGAAGACAACCTACCATACCTGAGTACCCACTGTCTATTAATGCCGGTCTCCTCCACATATATCTGATTCAAATTAATTGGAGGAACTGGTGGATTTGAACCTGGCGATTCACCCACATGGGCCTGGCTGGCAGCTTCGACCTTATCTCGCACCGCTCTTTGTAAAATTAAATATTATAATTAAGATCAGGTGTAATAATTACGAAATAAAACATTAATTACTTATGTGCACGTGGGTGCTGCGGCTGTAGATGGAGGTCCTCGTCTCCTCTTCGTAGGGGTGGCCGAGTGCAAGAGTCTCAAGAGCGTTTAGAGGGCGTCCGAGCCATAGTTCCTATAAAATAAAAATATTAATATTAATTATGAACTTAATTATTGTACAATTAAATAAATTATATTACTTACTTCCGCCATGCGGTGCTCCAGAATTGACCGGGATCCGGCCTTGTGCACAACGACGCCCACATCCCCTCCTTGCTGGCACAGGCAATTTTGGCGATTCTTCTGGCACATCTCCTAGTATGCGGGCTCACTCCAAACAACCACAATTGACTCCCACACGTCTGGGTCTAGGCCATACGTCATATCCAGCCCTTCTTCACTCCACCCGGTATGCCACCTGTAAAGCATGTCCTTGTACCGGGCTTGGGCAAGCTTACAGAACAACCTGTAGAAATCGGCCGGTGTCATACCATCCGCCCACTTCGTCTATTTCTGCATTTCATTAACACAAACTTTATTAAATTTATATATAACAATATATATTATATATTAAATTAAAATAAGTAATCAATTATATTTACGTACCCTAAACTCGTCGAAGTAGAGTTGGTGTTGTTCTTCAGACACGCCTCTCCAATTGTGAGCCCCCATTGAAATTCCAACTCGCATGATGGAGTTTGTGGCTGTAGTGGAAGCCTCATGTCCGGGTATGATGCTGAAACATATTAAAAAATCAATAAGTATAATTAATAATTAATTTTCTAATTACTAAACAAATTAATAAGTAAGTAAAAATTATAACTTACATTCCCTGACTCAGATCGATCGCCAATCGAGCAGTGGGAGCTGAGCCATGATGAACAGAGGCTGAGCCTGGAGCTCGACCCCGGGAGATGACCCTGCTGGGGGCGGTTGATGCGAGCTGGACCCGCCTCTGCCGGATGTGTTCAGGTTTACCGTCGGTCTAAGGACCCTTTTCTTCCTAGTGCTTAAATGAATGGACCCGTCGCCCCGACCACCACCTCTGCCTCAACCATTCTTGCTGCTGCGTTCACCGCTATCACTGCCATGTCCACCTTGACTAGTACTCATCTGCATTATATAAAACAAATTCATTATATTTTTAATAATAATTTAATTAAACAACTAGCAAATTTCGACGGAGTCTCGACTGTATTATATATACTCATTGACACAATATCAGCCTCTTTGTTAATTTGTGGTTATTGAATTTCTTCAAGTTATATAGCTTACGACCTTGTTCTTTAAAGACATAACCTTCTTCGTGGAACTTGGTCTACCTAGAAATAATCACTGATTGTTTCCGAGGTAGATAGAAGTAATATCCTTTAGTTTTCTTAGGATATCCCACAAAGTAACCATTTTCACCTTTGAATTTCAACTTATCGGCAAACATCATTTTCACAATCACGGGGCAACCCCATGTTTGATATGTGTAAAAGTTAGCTTCTTGCCACATCATAGTTCATATGGTGTATGCTCAACCGATTTAGATGGAATTCTATTCAAAATGTAAATTGAGTGTGTAACGCGTATCCCCATAAGAATATCTGAAGAGAGGAGAAGCTCATCATGGACCTCACCATGTCTAACAGGGTTTGATTTCTCCTCTCGGACACACCGTTCATCTCAGGTGTTCCGAGAGGAGTCCATTGTGATTGAATTCCATGTAACTTCAAGTAATCAGTGAATTCATGGCTAAGATATTCACCTCCTCGATCTGATCGAAGAGTCTTGATACTCTTACCAAATTGTTTCTCTACTTCAGCCTTAAACTCTTTGAATTTCTCAAAAGATTCGAATTTGTGTTTCATAAGATACACGTATCCGTTTCTCAAGAAATTGCCAGTAAAAGTGATGAAGTAACCGAAGTGACCCCTAGCTAGAGTGGGCAATGGTCCACATACGTCACTGTGGATCAACTCTAGATATTCTTTGACATGCACCTCTTACTCATAAAGGGTTAATCGATTATTTTGCCCATGAGACAAGATTCACAATCTCCATAAGACTCAAAGTCAAATGGGGTTAAGTAGTCTAACTCTCTTAACATTGCAATTCCTTTCTCGTTTACATGATCAAGTCTACAATGCCATAAGTAAGTCGCGTTTTCATGATTACTAAGTTTGAGTCTTTTACTTTGTATATTAAGATATGAACCACAATGCAACAAATATATATGTTGCGAGTAATAGAAAGAACTATATGACAATCATTAAGTTCTAATCTAAAACCAGAGGATAAGTCTAACACATAAGTCCCCACACGTTCAGTAACAACTCTTGCTCCATTTTCACGTGTAAGACGACTTCACATGGGCTTAACCGCCTTAAGACATATGAGCTCCTTCACATTCGTACAAATGTGTGAGCCACATCCGGTATCTAATACCTAGCAATTGGCGCTATTTGTGAACATGTTTATCTTAATAACAAACATAGATGTTCTAGTGCCAGAAGCACCTAGTGCATTTCTTTTAGCAACCAGAACCTTATAGTCCTTCTTCCAGTGCCCTCTTCTACTTATATTAGAGGCACACATCCTTGTCTACCCGCTCCTTCTTTTGAACACCATCTTAGTGATAGTGAACTCAAAAGTCTTGAGCACGTTGTGAAGTTCAGACATGGTCACATCCGTCTTATTCATATTGTAGTTCACAATGAAGCCAAAATATGAATCCGGGAGCGACTGGAGGATAGCATAAATGGAAACGTTGGTCCTTTAGCTAAATGACTAAATTACCAAATTTCTCAATTAAGCCTATCATCATTAGCACATGAGGTGAAATCTTCTCTTTTTTAGCTAACCGGCATCTGAACAGATCTCTTATCACTTCATAAATCTCAGAATGAGATTCAGAATCAAAGAGATCCTTCAGATCCTTGAGCATCTAGAAAGGACCCATTTTTCTCACGTCGCCTATGTTCATCGGGAGTCATGCCGAGCAACATCACACAATGAGCCTGGGAAGCATCCTTTTGATGCTTCTTCTGAGCTGCTACGTCAAACGTGGATGTCTCAGAGTACCAAGTACCAAGGGTGTCGGGATAGGCGTGTCAACACGTCTTCAATCTTTTTTTGCTTTTTTTAGCACCAAACACATGTTTGGTCTTTCGTAAAATTTAGCCTAGCCAATTAAGTTTGTTTTCAAAACATATCTCAATAACAGTTATACATTTCAACTAACCAAGAGAAATAAAATAAAACGGGAATTAAACACATAATTTCTATGATCAATATTCAGCAATCAAAATAAACATTGCCTTTCTTTTGTGTTTATTTTGTCACCATTATTTTCACATACTTAACAACCTCATCAGAAAAGTATGAATTTATATCAAATATAAATTATAATGGATTTAGGATCACATTATTACTATCATAATCATAATGGCGGTCGATCATTATAATAAGATAATTTGTTAGGTCTCCAAACCAATTGCAAAAAATTGCAATTCCTAGTTTGTAGAACATAGTTAGATCGATGTCCCTTAACTTTTGTTCATGGGGCTAAAGAAAACAAAAATTAAGTTGGTTTACAACCATCAAACGGCGACATTACACGTCCCTATAAAAGTCCGTTAGATGTAGATCCAGAAGCAAAAGACGAGGGTCTTTAAGATCTTCATTGGAATGAAATCTCTAGTTTACATTTAATTTTGATGGAAGACATCTTATCAAATTAATGAGAAAAAATCATATTTTTTAGTGAAGAACGTTTTAAAGGCGGGGATTAATTCGCTTAATCAAGATCCAACATGTTAATCTACATCATTTTGAGAAGAATTATTATACGCTTACCCAAAAACATGATTTTCATACGGATTATCATTTATATATATGGCAAATCTACCCAAATAATTAATACGGTTCGACAATTATTGGGTGCCGCCTACCCAAACAGTTATAAAGCGGACTATAAAACGCGTTAACAAATTTAAACAAATAAATTAACATAGTGGAATTTAATAATCAAAAGTTAAACCAAGTTTAAAATCCAATTTTAAATAAGTTTAATCAATTCCTTAAACGATTATTAAAATAATTAATCCAATTAATTATCAAATAAAATCCAATTTTACTTTTAATTTTATTCATAATAAATTTTTTATTTTTTAGGGGGCTCGGGTGCAATTTCCAAAATTACACGGAGGACCTGTCTCAAATCGTATTTGCAAAACAGCCCCCCACATCATCACCAATCCCAATCGGATTCAATCTAGAAAAACCAAACACCTAAACATCTAATTATCAGATTAATCAGTCTCATCATTATCGAAATTAATCAAACCAAACCCAAATTCACCAGTTTAATCACAATTCGAAGAATCAGAGGCACAATTTCAGTTCAAAAATTAAGAACAGGGAAACATAGACGAAGCCACGCGGTGAGGGACTGAAGCCGAGAAGAGACACATGCGGAACCGAACCGGCGCGAGTCACCGCCATTCACAATGGTGTCGATGGGGCGAACGTGGGGCCGCGACCCCTTTCAATCGAACCAGTTCCAAACCAGAATGACGAAATCGATTTAGATTGGAGGTGCACCGCCAATTACTTGTATCGATTCCGGTGGCGCGCTGCCTTGAACGAGATGAAGGGGGGACTGCCGTGAAAAGATACAGAGCAGAGGCGACACATTGAAGGCGACGACGAAGAGTATCGACGATGGCGAGAGGACTCACCGAAGCCAAGCCGCGAGCCTCCGCGCATGTCACGAGGCACGCCGCCCAGCGCGGCCATCAGCGACGCAGCGTGGCATCGCCAGCCGTGGTGCAACGTGAGTGAGTGGCGAAATTCCCAAAAAGGAAAAACCCTAATTTCTGGGCAAGGGGGAAATAAACAGTTTTATCTAATAAACCACTCGCCCCAAATTTGACTTGTGGGTCGTTTTATCTAATAAACCACTCACCCCAAATTTGATTTGTGTACCGTGCACCCAACAACAAATAAACATGGTGCGATCAAAATGAACCTTGTGTTTTATTAAAAAATTTTAAATGAAACAACAATTAATTCAATTAAGCAATCAAGTAAGAAGCGTTGAAACACGATACCATATTGAAATTTAGAAAAGACGTAAACACGTAATACACGCAAGAATCTAAAATAAGCAGGTTAATCAACAACTAACAATTAATTACATAATTAAATATGAAAGAACGAAATGAATTTCTACAACAATTCATACACGGATTTCTCAACTACAGATCCACATAACATCGTTTATTAACTCATGACGAGATATCTGGGCGTTTGAATCAAGAGATTTAATTTACAGGAAAATTTAACTTGAGATTTTATGGAGAAAATATGAAGTCTTGTATTATGATTTCCCAAAAATTCACATATATAGGGGAGACCTAACTTAAATCTTAAGCTAACCTGATTGGGAAATAAAATCTCTAATCTTGTAAATTAAATCCCACAGATTTAATTCCTATATACAAAAATCTCTACGGATTTGATTTCCATGTATATCAAATCTTAACGGATTTGATTCCATATATATCAAATCCCATAATAATACTCCATATATTATTATTGAAAATTCTATTAAATTAAATTTAATTTAATTAAATAATAATAATAATCAATTCTAAATATAATTATTATTATATTCTTGTAGTGATAACAACTACAAGTTAAAGAATGGCATAGTTTTGTATTTTCTGGTTTGTAATTTAGATAAGATTTGATATGAATATCTGCAGAATGAATGAAGGAGGAGAGAGAATCGAGAGGGAGGTAGTTAGAATATTTCTCTGCTTTAGTTCTGCCCACTGAGTACGATTCCCCTTATAACAAATTAAGGGGGACCACAATACAATTCTGCAATATTTAACAACTGAGATGCCATATAAGGCTTAATTTAATTAAAAGGACTAAAGATAAAATATTATTAAAATAACTCTTGACCAATCAGATACCAGCAAGTGTGCGGTGCGATTTATTTCATCTTCATCTCTTCATTCATTGTAGACTGAACACGTACTTCCTTCAATTCATTCGGACCAAACCCTTCTTCCATTTCCTCTCTTCCCGAAAGCTTCTCAACATTCAGATTCAAGTTTTCATCGACTGCTTGTTTGCTCATAACAATACCCCCCGGCGCACCAGATCCTTATCCCCAAGGATAAAAATTGGGGAATTTCGATTTCACAAAACCCTCAATTTCCCAGCTAGTAATATTTCAATCGGCATTAATCCAAACAACACTAACCTCAATGTTTTCCTTTCCAGGAGTGGAGACATGGCGACTAGCAAACAGATCCACTGGAAAAATCAAGAAGGACCCATCGGAATCCACTGGCGGCAGCTCTGGAAAAGGTATGTGTCGCTTACTTAGTGTTTTCTTGAGTAGAGATACATGAAAAACGGGGTGAACTCGAGACCCAAGAGGTAATTCCAATTTGTAGGCCACTGTACCCACCTTCTCCAAAATCTTGTAGGGACCAAAATATTTAGAGGATAGTTTCAGATTCCTTCTTAGGGAGACCATGTTCTGCCTAAAAGGTTGAAGTTTAACAAATACCCAATCACCCACCTCAAAAACCCTATCCTGTCTAGTTTTATCTGCAAAGAATTTCATTCGGTCTTGGGCAAGCTGAAGATTATCTCTAATTTTCGTAACAAAATCTTGTCTTTGCTGTAGAAAAGTTTGAGCATCTGTTGGTGTGGGTGAGTCTAAGTAGGGTGTTAATGAAAGAGAGGGCGGGGGAAACCCGTATAGAGCCTGAAATGGGGTGAATTTGAGGCTGGTATGATAATTAGTGTTATACCAGTACTCAGCTAGGGGAAGCCATTTGAGCCATTGCCTTGGTGAATCTTGAACCATGCATCTAAGGTAATGCTCCAAACACTGGTTTACCCTTTCAGTCTGGCCATCAGATTGAGGATGGTAAGATGAACTCATGTTGAGTTGAGTCCCCATGAGTTTGAAGAGTTCTTTCCAAAAAGAACTTGTAAAAACTTTATATTTATCAGTAACAATACTCACTGGTAACCCATGTAGCTTGCATATAACATCGAAGAACAACTTAGCTATAGTGTGAGCAGTAAAAGGATGAGCTAAGTCAATAAAATGGGCATACTTAGTGAATCTATCCACCACCACGAAGATGACATTTTGGCCCCATGACTTAGGCAATCCCTCAATGAAATCCATTGAGATGTGAGTCCAAGCCTGAGTAGGAATAGGGAGTGGCTGTAGCAACCCAGGATACAACCAATGATTAGACTTATTCCTAGCACAAATATCACACTCCTTCACCCAATTGTCAATATCAGCCTTTAAGTTAGGCCAATAAAACACCCTTTTCATCCTAATGTATATGCCATTTACCCCTGAGTGACCCCCATAAGGAGAGTTATGTACCTCAGAAAAGAGAAGCTTCCTCAAATTCAGTGAGTCTCCCACAACAAGCCTCCCTTTAAACCTGAGTAACCCATCAGTGACTTGAAAATTAGGATAGTCAGTGGGATTAACTTGTTTAGCAGCCAGAATTCTCTGAAAAAATTCATCATGAACATAACTCTGTATAATTTGAGCAATCCAAGTAGGAGTGACAGTAGTTAGGGCAGAGCAATCAAAGGTACTATCCTCCCTTCTAGAAAGAGCATCATCAGCACTGTTTTCTGACCCTTTCTTGTACTGGATATCATAAGTAAGTCCCAACAACTTACTAATCCACTTTTGTTGGAGAGGTGTCACCACCTTTTGGTCCAATAAAAACCTTAAGGACTGCTGGTCAGTCCTTATAATAAATTTCTTGCCTTGTAAGTAATGCTTCCACTTTTGAACAGCCATTAGAACAGCTAGAAACTCCCTCTCATAGATGGACAAAGCCTTGTTCTTGGGACACAGGGACTTGCTTAAGAAAGAAAGTGGCCTGCCCTCTTGCATTAACACAACCCCTACACCTTTTCCACTAGCATCAGTTTCAACCACAAAAGGTTTAGTGTAGTCTGGAAGTGCCAAAACATGAGCAGTAGTCATAGCCATCTTTAAGTTATGAAAAGCATCATCTGCCTCAGTAGTCCCACAAAATTATCTTTCTTGAGAAGTAGAGTTAATGGCTTGCTGATTAAACCATAACCCTTGATAAATTTTCTGTAGTATCCTGTCAAACCTAAAAATCCCCTTAGTTGCTTAAGGGTTTTAGGTTTAGGCCACTGTGTCATGCAAGAAATTTTATCAGGGTCAGTGGCAACACCTTTTTGAGAAATGATGTGGCCAAGGTACTCAATATGAGTCTGATCAAAATGGCACTTGTTACTCTTTGCATAAAGAGTATGTTGCCTTAGTAAGCCCAAAATTGATTCCAAATGCCTCTAATGATCCTCCCAAGAGTTGCTATAGATGAGTATATCATCAAACAAAACAAAAACAAACTTCCTTAAGAATGCCCTGAAAACTTTGTTCATCAAGGACTGAAAGGTAGCAGGAGCATTACACAAGCCAAAAGACATGACTAAGAACTCATAATGGCCATTATGAGTTCTAAAAGCAGTCAAATATCTGTGCTCAGGGGTCATGAGTATCTGAAAATACCCAGATCTTAAATCAATCTTAGAGAAAAATTTAGCTCCCTTAAGATCATCCAATAACTCATCAATGATAGGTATTAGATAATTGTGCTTGATTGTTAGGTCATTGAGGTACCTATAATCAACACAAAGCCTCCAGGTACCATCCTTCTTCTTTACTAGAATAACTGGTGAGGCAAAGGGGCTTTTACTATCTTGAATAACCCCAGATTTGAGAAGCTCTTGAACAATCTTCTCAATCTCTTCTTTGTGAGCATGAGAGGTCCTGTAGGGGAATTGATGCTTAGGGACACTCCCAGGCTTCAATAAGATCTGGTGTTCAACCCCTCTAGAAGGAGGGAGTATAGTAGGCTCCTCAAAAACATCCTTAAAAGAGTCCAAAAGGGCTTGTAGATCAGGGTTGAGCTCAGTGTGTGAAGACACAGGAGTGATCCAAAAGGCCTCTTGAATCTCCTCCACTTCAGTGTATAAAAGCTGATGAAGATCAGCAGTATTAATGAGCTGACAATCAGTAGAAGTGATTGCCTGAAGTTTAATCCTCTTCCCATCAATAGTAACTGTGATTGTCATAGAATTGTAGTCCAACTCAAATGGAGTACAAGCCTTGAGCCAATCCCCACCCAAAAGAAGATCACACCCTTCATTCTCCAAAAGTCTGAATGAGTAAGTGAAAGTCTATGAGTGCATCTGCCAACCAAAGTTAGTAACCTGGTGAGAACTGACCATCTTTTGGCCATTAGCTACCCTGACCAAAACAGGAGTAACAGGGGTCAGAGAGCAACCCAATCTGTTAGCAGTACTAACCTTGATGAAACTGATAGTACTTCCAGAGTCCACCAAGACTTGTAGTTGGTGTTGGTTATACTCTCCCACCAACCTCATAGTAGTCAATCCTCCAGTACCTGACATAGAGTTAAAAGTCATCTGAATTTCCTCCATGAGTGTAGGAGCTCCAAATAACTCAGGATAAGAATCTGGAACATTAGAATCACCCTGACCAGCCACATCATCTTCAGCTAAAATCATATATGAGATTTTCTGTTTACACTTATGCCCATAAGAGAAGGGTTCATCACAATTATAACAAAGGCCCTTCTCCCTTCTAGCAGCCATTTCAGTAGGTGTGAGTATTTTAAAGGGAGTTTTTGGGGGGAAACTCTAGGATTTCACATTAGGAGGGACTGAATCAGATTTTTTCCAAAGATTAGAGTTAGTGTTAAGGTTAGGGTTAGGGTTAGGGTTAGGGTTAGGGTTAGGGTTAGAACCCCTAAAAAAGGGTTTAATCTTCCTGGACCAAGCAGATAGAGTGAGATCCTGAGATTTTCCAAGATTAATAGCATGTTTAAGAGAGGTAGGCTCAAACATAGTAACAACTGATTTAAGTTCATCACAAAGGCCACTGATAAAACTTGCAACATAATAAGACTCAAAAAAATATATCACCAGTAACCAGAATGAGACAAGCTTTTAATTCCTCAAACTTGTCTACATAATCTTCAAAAGAACCAGATTGTTTAAGCTTGTTAAACTTAAAAATAACTGCGGTTTCCTTCAAATCATCAAATCTAGCAGACACAATTTTCAGAAATTGTGTCCAAGTGAGATCAATGTTTCTAGTTGCCAAATTTTGCACCCAAGTAGCAGCCCGACCCTCAAAATTAATAGAAGCGAGGTTTACCTTCTGAGATTCAGTAAGAGAGGGAATTAGCTTGAAATACCCAGCGCATTTCAATATCCAGGAGCGAGGATTAGAGCCATCGAACTTAGGAAAATCGACTTTAGGAATTGGGCTATGAAATGAGATAGGCTTAGGATCAATAGCCCACCTGTTTGCA
Organism: Stenogyne calaminthoides; assembly: GCA_037126765.1. Lineage (NCBI taxonomy): Eukaryota > Viridiplantae > Streptophyta > Magnoliopsida > Lamiales > Lamiaceae > Stenogyne > Stenogyne calaminthoides. The sequence continues at coordinate 27,399,981 of JBBCBC010000023.1, read as the reverse complement.
GGTGAATCAGCAGTGTGGATCTGGCGATATGCAGAAGAAGAACCAGATAAAAAGTCTCCTAAAATAGAATCGCCATCAGTGTAGTGTTTCCCCTTTTCTAGATTGAAAAGTTGTAATTGTATAGTTGCCAAAGTTTGAGAAAGATGATCAAACTTGGAGTTTTGTTCCGTAACCGTAGAGGAAACACCAGTAATTGCCTCCTGCAATTTGGCTTCAATAGCTTCTCTCTTTAAATTTTCTTTATGAAACAATTGTTCCAATGATTTGTGTTGCTCTTGCAGGCCTTGAATCTGGTACCCTCCGCCATTGAAGAGCAAACAACCTGACTCGATGATACCAATTGTAGTGATAACAACTACAAATTAAAGAATTGCATAATTTTGTATTTTCTGGTTTGTAATTTAGATAAGATTTGATATGAATATCTGCAGAATGAATGAAGGAGGGAGAGAGAATTGAGAGGGAGGTAGTTAGAATATTTCTCTGCTTGAGTTCTGCCCATTGAGTACGATTCCCCTTATAACAAATTAAGGGGGACCACAGTACAATTCTGCAATATTTAAAAACTTAGATGCCATATAAGGCTTAATTTAATTAAAAGGACTAAAGATAAAATATTATTAAAATAACTCTTGACCAATCAGATACCAGCAAGTGTGCGGTGCGATTTATTTCATCTTCATCTCTTCATTCATTGTAGACTGAACACGTACTTCCTTCAATTCATTCGGACCAAACCCTTATTCCATTTCCTCTCTCCCCGAAAGCTTCTCAACATTCAGATCCAAGTTTTCATCGACTGCTTGTTTGCTCATAACAATTCTCCATAAATTAAATATTAATATCCAATATAATATGTAATCAACAAACTATAATTAGTAAACAATCGTTATTTGTTGTGTGATTCATAGGCCCTCATATATCGAGCGATTAGTCAGATGTTGATGTCTTGCCAAGCTGGGTCTCATCTGCAGCACCCACTCTTGGTTCATCGGCAGCTCCCTCAAGATTTGTATGAGAAGGAGGTTGTACAGTCTCCTCCTTATTTTCAGCAATCCCAAACCTATCATGAATTAACCATCTGATATCATCTTTAGAGGCCAACTCAGCAGCACTATCAATCCCAGCACTCTCCAAACACTTCATCTCCAGATCTACAAAAAAGTCAGAGTCCAGAGATTTCATGAGGATCAGAAACTCCTCGATGCTCTTCAATCTGATATCTCTCCAGAACACAATCTCTTCTATCTGGTGCTGGATGTCAGGGTGTTGATCCAACTCAGGACGCAGGTCCAGCAGATACTCCTTGATATGTTGCTTCATAATTCTTATAATAGGGCTTTCTGAATCTGGTGAAGCAAACACGGTTCTGGTGTTGAAAGGATTGTGAGAGATGGACATACGTTTGTCAGATCTCTCAGGTTCTGGTATCTTTTCTGGAGATTGGGGGTGAGGTGGGGATATATCTGGTTCACTGGCTGTAGGTTGTTGAGGTTCAGATTCGTTTACCACTGGTTGAGGGGGTTCAGTTTCAACAATTGAAGTCTAAGGGGGTTCAGTTTGTTCAGGTTCAATGGTTGGGGGAGTGGGAGATTTGGGTGAAGGAGGTGGTCTGACTGGTGAGGGTGAGGGTGAGAATGTTTTGTGGGGAGAGGGTGGTGGTGATAATGATTTTTGAGGAGAGGGTGATGGTGATTTGGAAGTGGGTGTAGGTGATCTTTCTTTCTGGAAGATTTTGCTGAGAGGCAGAGAATCAGATGGTGATTCTCCCTCAGAGTGCTCCACTTCAGTTCCTTCAACAGTTCTCTCTCCTTCTCCTTCTCCTTCTCCTTCGAGCATCTGCTCGTCCCTAACTCCACTTGCAGTGTGCTCAGAACTGACTGCAATCTCCTCTTCTGATTCAACCTGAATCAGCTCCTCCGGTCTGTGAACTTGCTGAGTAGGACTAGGGACAGTCTTCAGAGGAGAAGTAACTCTCTTCTGACGTTTCTGTTGAGTAGCTAGTTTCTTGGCCAGGTCCTTCCTCTTCAACCTCTTCTCTGGGATGGTCGTTCCCTGCGCTTCTGATTTTATAAAGATGCAGTTGCCTTTTCTTTTCCCTTCTTTTATCCCTTTTGTTTGGGCACATAGGGAGTAGGATCCTCATCAAACTGGCCAGACAGAGACTCATTCTTGCCCAAGATGGCCTTGTACTTTGCTAAGTACACCTTTGTACCATTCTCATTCCATTCGTAATTGTTCGGCAGCTTGTCTGATAGAATGATTAATACTTTGTGCATGAAAGAGCATTTGGAGGATAAGTACACTTCATTCCTCTCGTTCAGATCGAACTTCCCTGAGTCTTTCCGCAGTCTTGACTTGAACATACCCAACCAATCCATATCAGATGCTTTCTTGATGATTGCAGTCATGACACTAATCTTATAAGAGGTGACAACATCAAGACTGTAGGTTGAGCACAGAATCACCTTCTGCACAATCTCAAAGAGAAGGCGATATTTCATCTTCAGGTAAGGAGCTTTGACATTCAGTGTATTATCCTTATTTGCTGGCCTCAACAGCTCGGCTTCAAGAAAATCCTTCTCTCCTACATCAGTTATGAAGGTTTCTGGGTTGATGCTTCCTCGAGTGAGACCAAAGATTCTCTGAAGATCATCATTCGTGACTCTTACTTCCAATCCTCCAACGGAAGAAATCAAATCAGCATCAATATCCTCGTCCTTCTGTAGATTATACAAAAAATCTAGGGCTTCATGAGTGTGGACTACGCTCTGATGTCTACAACAGTATTGTTCAAGGCCACACGCTCGCAGGCACTCCAGAATTTCCAACGATTCAGGATCTAAGGTGACCGAAAGTACCACATATTTCTCATCAATGATATCCTTCTTCATTGATGCGAAATTGCAGATCTTTTTGCCTTGACCATTTCGTGCAATAAGATGTGTCATTTCTTTATCTGATCTGATTTTCACTATACTGACACCCTTTTCGTTTTGTAGTTTCTTGAGCAGCTCAGGTATCTTTGTTGTTGTCTCATTCTTCTTATACAAGAATACAACCCAAGTAAACTTGGAATAATCATCCACGATTACCAGAGTATATTTGCGTCCACCGAGATCGACCGGGTGTAACTTGGTCCAAATAAATCCATATGGGAGATTTTTGCAATACTCATCGGATCTTTGGTCCGCGGGATTCCTTGAATGAGGCTTTTTTGTTTTCCCTTCTAACATGCACACATGTCTGATCCTTAGAGAATACCTCATTCGGAAGTCCCTCAACCAAAGACATCCTTGCTATCTTGTTAAGAGTTTTAAAGTTCGGATATTTCATTCTTTTGTGCGAGCCAATCGCTACTTTTGGAACTCTTAACAATCAGGCATGCATTTCTTGGACAACTGTTCCAATCTGCTGTATAAATCATTCCTTTCCTTGAACCAGTTAACAAGATCTGTTGAGTAGCTCGATTCCTTATAGTACACTGATCACTCGAGAACTCAACACTGAATCCGTTGTCACAAAATTGTGAAACTGATAACAGGTTATGCTTTAAACCTTCGACATACGAGACTCCAGTAACCTATACATCACCATTCTCTAAGGTTCCGAATCCTCTGGTAAAACCAAAGTTATCATCACCAAAGAGTACACGTGGGCCTTCTTATTCTGTGTAAGAGCTAAGGAGATGTTTGCTTCCAGTCATGTGCCTTGAGCATCCACTATCGATGTACCAGATAGTTGCTTGAACACCTCCTTTGTTGGCCAAACCCACACGAACCTACAATCAAGTCAGGCTTTAGGTACCCCTTTTGGATTGGGTCCTGAGGGGTTAGAGTTGGTTTTAGGGATCCATACAAACAGGACACTTCTATTGTAATCAGATAGATTAGAAGGCCTGATTTATCTCCCATAAACATCTACATAATCATACATCTCTTCATATGCATTCTGATTAGTATGATTATTTGTGCGAGCCTTGAGTGAATCAGAAGACTTGGGATTTTTCCTTGCAGTTTGTCTTCTTTTAACCCAAGTGGGGCTCAGGTGCAGCAACCCTAGGTTTCTGATTGTAAGGGTAGGTACGACTACTACCATTAAAAGATTCATATCTTTTTGGCATAAATGGTCTTAGCAGTTTACCTTTAGCTTGCTTGTTAGGCAGCTGACCCTGATTAGATTTCAAATTAGATTTCCCTTTGACAGGTTGTCTTTTCTGATACCTAATCTGCTGATCAGGTTGAGGTCTCTTCAGAAGAACTGGGTTCTTCTGTTGATTCCTCGACTGATGCTTAATCAGTTGGGGTCCATTTCTGTTACCTTTCTGATTTGGCACTTGCCTTACTTGTTCAGCAGGTCTCTTTCCATTATCAGATACATATTTTGCTTTATGTGTATCTATATCAGAAACTCGTTTGATTACACCTTTTTGAAGTGTACCAGACGGGGCTTTTGAGGATGTAGAAGGGTTTTCATACCCAATTCCCTTCTTATTAGTTGGCGTTCGAAAATAGTTGTTCATATCCTGAACGGTTTTCGAAGATTTCGTGAAAACCTCTATTTTCTTACGTAAACTATCCTCAGTTAATTTCAGACTCTCATGTAGTCGGAAGAGTTCATCAAACTTAGCTTTTAAGATTTTAAAATCATCAGCTTGCTGTTTATTGATTGCTAGTTGTTCCTTAATTTGCTTCTCCTGATAGGAAGAATTAATTAACTTTGAACTTTCGGTTCTTGATTACCTTCGAAAGAAACTTCACCGATTTTAGTTCAATTGCTTTACTGATAGCATTTTCTTTAACAAGATGGGTATTTTTAATCCTTAGCTTATCGTTTTCAGCTTCCACTATTGTATAGTTGTCTCATCGAGTTAGAGATCATCAAGCAATTGCTTTCGAGAATAGAGCCGCAAGTCAATCTCTCCAAAGTGTGCTAATTATACCGTGGTGGAAACCGAAAAGAAAGAAAAGGTTTAGAGGTTACCTCAGATTGGTCTTTCCTCCTTAGCCATCGATGATTTCATCATCAGAAGAGAATATCAGATCATCGTAGTCGTAGAAATCATCAGCTTTGCTTATCAGACAAAAGTCCTCTACTGATGAGTAGCCAGAATCCTCAGAAGGCAAATAAGAATCATCAATTCCTGATGTATCAGCAACCATGGCTTTCCTGTCTCTATAGCGTTGCTCTCTTACATTTTGACTTCTCTTCTCTTTCTTTTGGAGTTCGGTGCGGGCAAATGACTTTGTAATGACTGGTTTCTCACGGTTGAAACATGTTCCACGATCCACGGAACTTCTTACGTCGGTGAGTCATTCTTCACATAGAATCTGTCGGGTGACTTACATCGATTGCAATCGAGAACTTCTTTCTCGGATCTGTTGTCTCTTCTTTCATCAGACCAATCATCTCTTTTCTTATCTTCTCTGCGATCCTTTCTATGATCATCTCTTCGGTCATCAGATCTGGTCCTTTCTTGAGATCTGTCAGCTGGCCTCCTATCTCTTCCTCTCTTTGTTTTGATAATCCTGTAAAATCTGCGATACTTACCAAGTTGAATGTTAGATTTTTTCAAGTTTTTCGTTAGCAAAGCAAACTGTTCGATTTGGCTCATAATATTTCCAATGAGTTCAATAGACTTTGAGTTCTTTGGCGGCCGCTTTGAATGAAACCGATTTTGATGTGATGGGGTGTGGCTTCAAAGAAAGCGACTCGTCTTCTTCTTCTTGCCCTCTTTCGATCGGATCGAACTCATGGGATTTAAGACTCGAGAACGAGTTGTTGCTTGGCTTCATCTTGACAATATCTTGACAATCCTTTATTACAGTGACTTTCATATCCCACTTCTTGGTTAGAGATCTCAAGATCTTGTAATTGATGTCTTTATCTGACATTTCTCGTCCAAGTTCTCGTAGCTTGTTGACTGACATGGTGATTCTTCCATCGAGCTCATTGATGGTTTCATTTGGTAAAGATCTTAAGTTTCTCGAATTTCACCGATTAAATTTTGCGATCGCTATCTTTAATCAGATCATTTCCTTCACACATTTCAGCAAGCGTATCCCACATCTGTTTGGCTGTCTTGAGATACTTTATCTTTTCTTTGGTTATCTTGTCCATGGTCTTCATGATTATGTGCCTGGCTATTGTATCTAGAGTGTACAACTTTCTCTCTTCAAAGATCCATCGAGGCGAGGACTCTTTTCGACAAGACTTCCAACTGCAAAGTCTGGATCACCTCCAACAGCTGGGTTGTCGTGATAGATGATGATGGGTCCTCGTTCAATAACTTCCATCATTCTGCCGCTTATTGATCCCAGATGGTTGCTCATGTATATCGTCCAGTCTGCATACTCATCAATGGAGAATTTAGGCAAATCATGATACATACCCGAAGTATTATCCATGCTGATTGTGAGTTTGAAAACGAATGAGATTTGAAAAAGGTTTTTCAAGATCAGTTCAAGTGACCACAAAGGTTCTTCCTCAGAAACCAATGATATTCAAAGCCAGTGGTCTGTAGAACCACTGCTCTGATACCACTTGTAGGTCCCGAACGGGTTTTTCTGAAAACTTTTTCGTGCAGATCAGGTGTGATTGCAGTTTACCTGATCATAGTGCAGGTGAATCAGTTTGATCGATATCAACTTCTCGATCACCGAGGGCGATCGATTAGGTATCTATCGGTTTAACCGATTGTCGCGGAAGTTTAGTTTGTACCCGTGTGAAAAACCAGTTTTATCAAATCAAATTCTCAAGTCAGTTTTCAATCAGCTGACTAAACTGTCAAACTGATCAGATCAGTTGCTTGGTGCAGACTGATATTAACTCAGAATATGTATGCAATTTTAAGCCTGATTTTGTGCAACAGTGTAAAGCAGTAAAGAGCAAGTAAATGCACACAAGATTTTTATAGTGGTTCGGACAACCAGTCCTACGTCCACTCTTCCCTATCACAAGGGGCACCAACTTAACCGACTTAACCGACTGAACTTAGTTTATTGTGTTAGTCCAATACACTACAACCAATAGATGTTTAGAGAGTTCTCACTCAACCGATTCCAGAAATCAGAACTAGAAACCCTAATCTGAAATCTTGCAAAACAAACTTAACCTAACTTTTGGGTTTGGGTAAAGATTTGTTGTTGTTCCAACTGGAAATCTATCCTAGTGTTTATGTAGCCAAAAGCTAGAGGATGAGATTTCTATGCTAAGAACAATGGGATGAACACTTAGAAATATTCTTCAAATTTGTGTTCTTCGTGCGAAAATTTTGCTATTGTTTGAGCTTCTTGATAATTTTCGTGTCTTCACTATGAAGAGTAATCCAATATATATAGACCTCGAAATCAAAGAGCATTTGGAGAGAAATTTGAATTTTCGGCTATATTAGGTAGATTTGCAGGATTGATTTGACGTGCTCAGGGGCGGTATGGCCGAAAGCGTGAATAGTGTCTTTTGTAGCCGTTCTGACTTTGCAGCGCCGAATCCTGCATTGTCAGCCTTTTTTGCGTACGTGTCGCTCTCTCATTAGTTTCACAAGTACAACACTTCAGTGTTTGTTCTACCAACTAAAGTTTGACATTCTTCTTGTAGAAGATTCGTATGATCTGGTTTAACATTTTGGTTAACACCAGGTGTGAGCTGAATTGATCGATTGGCCATAATCGATCTACCGATAGAGTCTTCGATGCGGTTGTCTTAGCTTCAACTAGCAGACTCGACTGATGTAGGTCTTCTGGTCTTCTGTTCTGGATCTTGATCTTCTGGTAGTCTTCTGATCTTCAGGTCTTCTGAGCTTCAGGTTTCTCCGAGTCTCAGTGTCTTCAGTGACATACTGAGTCTTCAGTTTCTTCAGAAACTTACTGAGTCTTAAGGTTTATCTGAGTCTTCAGGTTTCTCTGAGTTTTCAGGTTTCTCTGAGTCTCAGTGTCTTGATGACATCTTGAGTCTTGGGTTTCTTATCGAGTCTTGGGTTTTCTTCTTGAGTCTTGAGGGTTTCTTCCGAGTCTCGGTGTCTTCATATCTTCACGATCAGGTCGATCAACCGATCATTCGACTAACCTGACTGACCTATACATATTGAGTTCCCCTCAATATGTGACCTATCTTTACATCGCCTATCTATACATTTAAATTTGGTCATCTTAATCGATTCTAAATCACCAAATAACTAATGATCCGACCGGGTCCTATTACACTTTGTTTTGGAACTTCCATCAAAACTTAATACAAAATTTCCCAACAAATTATGACGCCACATGCCATAATTAACGTAACTGAGTTTGTACTATATATTTAACTCGGCGTTGATAGCTCTTGAAGCTATTGTTTGGTTTGATTGAAGTGATTCAATGTGTTAATGTTCATTTATGTATCAATATGTTCAATGTTAAGCTAACAAAAATCTGAAAAATTTAATACAAAATTTGATATCGAAAAATTATTTAAAGTCATTAATCATCAATCTCATTAAGTATCCTCATTAATCAGACTCAGTTCCAGAACATGAACAAAATCAGTTCTAGCTTTTAATCCAATAAATAGCTAAAACTCCCACTTAAAAACATGAAACTATATGCTTAATAACATTTATCATTATAAACGTAATAAAGCACAATCATGTTATGAGTCAATAAAATAACTCAAAGTAGTCAATAAAATTTAATGGCTACTATAAGCCCAAAAAATCAACTACTAAGGTTATACTTAATCTAATCTTATTTCAGCATCACTATCAGACAATATACATGAATAGTTTGGATCCTCTTTAACATTCATGTCTCTTGAAGTACTACATTTAGTACCGACATTATGAAAAAAATATGGCGTAAGGGTCTAGGTGATGATTCATATCCAAGTGTTATTTTAACTCTCAAGTTAAAAATATCGGATCAATGAATCATTATATTAGATAGACACGTCATTCCAATAACTTGTCTACTTGAATCTTTAACCCAATCTACCAATTACTTTCTCATAAAAATTATCACCATTACTAATAAATTCCACTTTGACATAATTTAATCCTAGAAAACTACTTTAAGTTTTCTTGGAAATGTCATAGCTTAATTTGCAACTTCAATTAAGTTATGAGCTATTAATTTGGAATTACCTTATATGATAATATTAAAGAGCAATTAAACTATCCATCTCCGTCAAGCAACTTAATGTTCCAAAAAAGTATTCTAGATATCATGTAATTCTTAAGATAAATTGCATAAAAAAATCTCGAATTTTAGAACAATAATTGTTCATTTCATCGAGTCATATTTATATAAAATGAGCAACCATTTAAACATTCAACGTTTAAATACTTAACACATGAATTGTAAGCTCACAATTACACAATAAAATTTAATTTCAAGCATAATAAGCTAATTCACAAGTGTAATAAATTTTAATTGTGGTTCTCAATTTAATAGATCAATAAGCACTTAAATATTAATAATTCAAATGCCTCCAAAATATGCAAATTAAGAATCTACACTGAAAATTAAGAACGTAGCAACTTTTGAAACCAAAATCGAAGTTAAAACGAGCCCGAACGAGCCAAAACAAGATTACAGGAGCGCGAAATCGCCGAAAATAGCTTATACACGCCGGGAAACATCCAAAATGCATCGGAAAACCGTCTGTCGCGTGGTCACGCACATCCAGAAGCTTCGACGCGCAGCCACGCGCTGCAAGGAGGTCGCACACGCCTCCACGCACCGACAGAGATTTCCACGCACGCAACACGCGCCAGCATGGTGCGTCACGCGCTTTCACACGCGCCGCCGCACTTCGCCTGTTTGCCATCGCCGTCGGATCCCAGTTCGGGTCAGAGGTCTGACCCAGTTATTTTTTTTCGGAAATTTTCACTTAGGTCCTTATAGAAGTTTGAATTCTCCAAAGAGGACCCCTTTATTCTCTGAAATTTGCGATTTGGTCCCAAAATCGTGAAAAACTTTCAAAAACTCGTATCTCACTCGTTTCTCAACCAAAATTAACGAATAATATACCATTGGAATCGTCTTTCAACGTAGATTACACCAGTTCTAAGAATATATCACAATACATACTGTACTATTCACAATTCGCGATCAAAGTTCACAAAATTTTTCTAAAAATAATTTAATTCTCACAAACGGCTTGGCCAAAAATTACGAAACTTTGCAAATATAATCAACACAATATTATGCATCTACAGTAAAATTTTCAGCCCCAAATTCACCCGTTTCAGAAAATCACAAATTTTGGAAAAATACAGATTCATGTTTTCAAGCGTAAAAACATGTCAATCACACATCATGCTTATATACGTGCGAGAAATATAATCACATACGAGAATCCAACATGATGGCTCTAATACCATTCTTGGAATACGGGGGTTAGAACTCACTAACCTTTATTCCAGAATTACAAGCAGAAGAAACATCGAACCCGGTTGAATTCATCGTATGCACTGGAATCTCTTAGTCCGAAACACAACAACACGAATTGATCACGGATTGCTTTCATTGTTCAAAATATTAAGTGCCCTGATCATGTATCATATGTGATAATTGAGAAAATTCTTTTTCTCTGTTTACGTGTTTTTCACGTTTGAGTCTCAGAGAGATCGTGTACAGAAAAAAGACTGAATCTCATTTTTTCGTCACTTGAAAATTCCACATTATTTTCAAATATATAAAAGTTATCCACAACTTCTTTTCTATATTATCCACTCATGTGTGGAATAAAATTAAATAATAAATAATAATATTTAATTATTATTTAATTTACTTTCATGTATGTAATAGGGGGTAAATTACACTTTTAGTCCCAAGAAAATCGAACAAAAGTTGTTGCAACTTCTAACCATCTAAAAGAAACGATCCCAATACTGGCAGCAAGTTGAGCACATTAAATTATGGGACCACGAGAAATTGTGGCATATATCAGTACTGGAAAAGGAAAGGATAATTATTAAAGCGTGCGTGCTCTTTTAACTAAAGATGCATTGTAATAAGCAATCCAGGCTACGGTGTCATTTCGGGGGGCCTAATTTAGGATTTGGATCCTATATATAATTCACCGTGCGATGTGCTGTAAATTCATATCCATCTATGAGTAACACTCATGTGAACCAGGTTCACACATAAACTTTATCACTGTTATGTGTAAAAAATATCACTGTTATGCATAAAAACTTCCACTGTTTAAAAATATAAAGCATTTTCTAAATAGTGATTGTTTTTGTTTGTTGTACCATGGAATAATCCTACTCGGTGAGGAGATCGGGTAGAGCGACTTCGGTAGGAATCGGGAGGCTGCAGAGCGACTTCCTCAAAGATAAAGAGGGTCGCACAACGACTTAGAGGCTGAAGGAGGACGCAAAGCGACCTAGAAGGAACAAGAAGGTCGCATTCGACCTTGGGAAAGACCACAAGTCGGAAGCGACCTCAGACGGCTATTTATAGCAAAGATACGGATAACTGAAAGCGCGAATATCGCGGGGTAAGCAAGGCAAGTGTATCCAGACGTGGAAACCACGGGATTAACCGATAAAACCCTAGCTCTGGCGGCTGGGTGCTTGGCAAGCCCATTGAAGGAAGCCCACGGAGGAGTGTGCCCTAATTTCTGCTCTATAAATACAACTTGTATCACTCATTGTAAAGGGACAAAATCTTAGTACTCTTAGGCAGAAAATATAATAAAATACTCCTGGCTTGGGCGTCCCCAGACGTAGTCTTCTTCAAAAGGCGAACTGGGTAACCAAATCTGCGTATATTTCATATGTCTTCTTGGTTACTTAATTGATCCCATTCAATAATATCACGTTTCCCTAGGCGTAAAATCAAGGTCACAACATTGGCGCCGTCTGTGGGAACACTCTGTCAATTTGCTGAAAAATCAGCAGAAAACCCATCCTTACCAATGGCGATCAACCAAGGTAACACTACCAGAAACGAGACAAACCACCGCGATGGTGTCGAGGCCTCCGAGAGCTCACAGCGATCTCAACCCCGCCGCGTCGACCACATGGAGCGAGATCTGGCCATAGCTCTAAACTTACATCATGATGAACCGCCGAGGGGGTCGGCAATTCGCCAGGATAATCCACGAACGACCTACCCCCCCAAGGACCATCGCGACATCAAAATCGACGAGCTGGCCAGGACGGTCCAGCGACTTCTAGAACGAGCCGAGAACCAAAGCAGCCCGACGGGGGTAGAACATAACCTTATCATCTCGGACTCCCCCTCGGGACCACAGTCACTTTGGCACCCACCCAACGAAAATCAACACGGCGGCCCTAGATCGCTACAGTGGAAACACGGACCCAAGGGTCCACGTGGCCAAGTATAACTCCTACATGGCCTCCATGGGCGCAACAGATGCCACTAAGTGCCATTTGTTTTCCCTAACTCTGAGCGACCAGGCCCACCAATGGTTCACCTCGCTGCCACCTTTCTCAGTGGAATCTTTCGAACAGCTCGCCAGGCTATTTCTGACCCATTTCACGGCCTTGTCGCCACGACCTGCGACTAGACAGCGACTTATGAACACCCAACAGGCCAACAATGAGTTTGATCGATCCTACATTAAAAGGATCGACAAGCTCATACTCGAAGGGGATCCGATCGGGGATGAAGCCAAAGTGCTCGGGGCCGTCTCTGGACTCAAGAAAGGAACCAAGTTGTGGCGGCGTATGACCACTGAATACCCGATTAGCTACAACGACTTTCGGAGATGAGCTAGCGACCTCATCCACGCCTCAGAGCTTCTGGAATCGAGACTCTCCGATGGCAAAGAGGTCGCCGAACCAAATAAAAGCTCTAAGAAAGCCGGCAGTCATTACAAGGCACCTGGCAACTTCAAACCTTTTGAAGAAAATATCCCAGTAAAATTGATGGAAGTGCTTGGCATACGCCCGGGCACGTATAAAACCAGATCAGGAACCGGGAACTGCTTATCCCACCTCGGCTGATCAAGAACAAGGGGAAGGCAAACCCCAATAAATACTGCCATTTCCACGAGCAAACTGGGCACTATACTAGCGAGTGCAAGGATCTACTCCCCCAGCTTTGGAGGCTATACGAGGACGGATTACTGGACGAGTTTGTCAAGCGACCTCAGAAGAATCAGGATCAAGCTCAGAGTGGTCGCCAACAAGCAAACCCACAGGCGAAACCGGCTCTGGGAGATGCCGACCAGGGGGAACGGCCAGTACCATCCATTCCAAAAGGGGCGAGAGGTCGCGTGATACATACCTTATCCCCACTGGGGACAGTTGGGGGGGCTTTCATCAACCGGCTCATCCAAAAGGCGGATGAAGGCGGAGATAAGAGAAATAGAGAAAGCCAGGAAAATGGTGTTACCCGTCTTCACATTAGGAGAAGAGACTAGAACAATCGAGTTTGGCGAGAAGGACAAGGCCGGGGTAGTCTACCCCAACGTCGATCCACTAGTAATCAGAGCCAATATCATGGGCACCACCGTATGCCGCTTGCTAGTGGATGGAGGGGCTTTCTGCAACATACTTTTCAAGAAGACCCTGGACCAACTCAGAGATTACGACGCATACATCATTCCATGCGACCATGTTGTGAAAGGCTTCGGGGACGCGACCGTGAAGCCGACAGGAATGATCCGACTTACCGTAGAATTAGTCTCCACTCTGAATGAAAAGGTTAGGGCCACTAGGATTTTAAATTTTTTAGTTGTCGACCTCCCGAGCTCCTATAATGGATTCCTCGGGAGGCCATTTGAACATAAATTTGAGGCTGCGTCCTCGACTTTTTATTTCTGTGTAATGTTTCCCACCAAGAGTGGTCTGGTCGGCACCGTCAAAGGTGACCAAGTTGATGCAAGGGGTTGTTTGATTTATTCCTCATCTCGTTTAAATTCCGCACCAATATCTAGCAAACAAATACTTGTAATAGATAGCGAAAAATAGTGTGAAATTTTAAATAGAAAACGAGCAGGAAGAGAAGTCGTGATGACCTCGATCCAAGGATGGGGCCTGAACTAGAAGAATTTCTGCTCAAAGCAGAAATAGACGACCCACGACAAAATACCCCAAGGGCCATCTTGGGGGAAGACCTTGAGAAAGTCAAAGTGAACCCAGCCCGACTAGATCTTGAAGTAATCATAGACTCGAGAATGTCGGACGACCTGAAGGGGGAAGTCATCGACTTTCTCAAAAAGAACTTAGACGTCTTTGCTTGGTCGCACAAGGATATGGTGGGGATCGACCCAGAAGTCGCATGCCATAAGCTGTTCATAGACCCAGCTCGAAAACCGATAGCTCAGAAGAGGCGAAAGTTCGGCCCCGTAAAGTGCGCAGCATTAGCCGAGGAGGTAAAAAAGTTACTGGACAACGACTTGATCACGCAAGCCGATCAACCCCAGTGGGTGGCCAATGCCCTGTTAGTGAAAAAATCCAATGGGACTTGGCGGTTGTGCATCGACTTCACAGATCTCAATGGCGCTTGTCCAAAAGATTTTTTTCCGATGCCCCACTTCGACCACTTGATAGACAACACGGCGGGACACGAGATAATGTCCTTCATGGATGCCTTTGCAGGCTATCACCAGATAGCCATGTACGAACCTGACCGACACCATACCTCATTCTTGACAGAAAAGAACATCTATTGTTGGAAAAGGATGCCCTTCGGCTTGAAAAACACAGGGGCAACATACCAGAGGCTGGTCAACCGCATGTTCACCGACCTCATTGGGAAGTTGGTGGAAGTTTACGTAGATGACATAGTCGTCAAAAGTCTAAATTCGGAGGACCACCTGACACACTTGGCCTAGACTTTCGACATCCTAAGGAAGTTCAACATGCGATTGAACCCCAAGAAATGCAATTTCGGGGTCGAATCGGGAAAATTCCTGGGGCACCTAGTGAGTAAGCGGGGAATAGAGGCGAACCCCGCCAAGGTCAAAGCCATATTGGATATGGGAGCGCCTCGAAACGTAAAGGAAGTACAGAAACTCACGGGATGCCTAGCCGCCTTGAACCACTTCATCTCCCGGATGGGGGACAAATGTAAGCCGCTATTCGACACCATCCAGAAAAAGTCGAAGTTCGAATGGACACATGAAAGCCAGGAAGTTTTAGACAAAATCAAGGCTTACTTGGCGGATGTAAGCATTCTATCAAAACCGGTTCCGGGGGAGAAACTTTTCCTATACCTCGCGGTTTCCGAGACAGCTTTGAGTGCGGTACTCATCCTAGTGGAGGACAGGAAAGAATTCCCAATCTACTTCGTCAGCCAGACATTGAACGAAACCGAACAACAATATCCGGCCCTGGAAAAACTGGCATATGCGCTAGTCATGAGCGTAAGGAAACTAAGGTCATACTTCTTCGACCATCAAGTCGAGGTACTTACCTCCACACCCCTGAGGAACATCTTACATTGACCAGATACATCAGGGCAATGCCTCAAATGGGCAATCGAGGTTGGACAATACTAGGTAACTTATGCACCCCGACCTGCAATCAAAGCTCAGGCTTTAGCTGATTTCATCGTGGAACTCACCTTCCCATCAGAAGCCGGGTGTTCAAACGGTCCACCCTGGGAGTTATTTGTTGATGGATCAGCGACCTCCACAAGTCGGGGGCCGGTATAGTTTTGACCAGCCCGAAAGGGACCTCATTCCAAAACGCCATCACTTTCGACTTCCCCGCAACAAATAACGAGGCCGAATATGAAGCGCTCATCAGCGGCCTAGAAATGTCAACAACGATGGGTGTCAAGAGATTGAAAGTTCACACAGATTCCCAGCTCGTAGCCTGCCAGGTCTCAGGGGAATATGAGGCAAGAGACGACCGAATGGTAGCTTACCAAGAGGTGGTGAAAATATTATGTCAGAAGTTCGACCAAATCCATGTCAAGATGATCCCAAGGGAACAAAACTCGCGAGCCGATGCATTAGTGTGACTAGCAATTTCCGAAGGATCACCAGAGATGAAAGATGTCACCATCATGACATTAACCCACCCCTCCTCCGCACACTCGAAGGTCGCAAACCTAGAAGCCCCAACACCGAACTGGATGACACCCATCATCGAATATTTGACAACAGGTCTCCTGCCAACAGACAGGGTCCAAGCTCGGCAGCTACAATTGCGGGCAGCAAGATACACAATGATCCAAAACGAGCTGTACAAGCATGGTTTTAGCATCCCCCTACTCCGGTGTGTCACACAAGAGCAAGGACAAGTGATTCTACACGAAATACATGAAGGGGTATGCGGAAACCACACCGGGGAGAATCGCTGGCCCACAAGACCACAAGACCACAAGACAAGGGTACTTTTGGCCCACACTAAGGGCGACGCCATCATATTAGCCCGCAAGTGCCAAATCCATGTCCCTTCCATCAAGAGCGCACCGGAAGAATTCACAAGTATCCTCAGCCCCTGGCCATTTGCAAAGTGGGGGATATACATCATTAGCCCACTCCCAACAGCGCCAGGTTCGGTCAAATACGCCCTGGTAGCGGTAGATTGTTGGGATTATACTGGAAAGTATGCTTTTACTTTGTATAATCAAAACTGAATTTCGAACTTATTTACTGAAATAAATTGTTTATCACTGATGCTTTAAATATCATCGAATGTTACATATATTTACTGCATAACTGTTCAATAAATAGTACGTGTTACATTGTAGTTAATTTAGTGATACCAGATCACAGAAGATTAAATTAACAAATCCCCTTGTAACTAAAAGTACACCATTCACGACCTAGATGGAAATGAACAATCCATCGTGAAAGGTTGAAGTGTAAGGCTCGGATTGGCTTGTCTTGACCAAAAGATTACACTAGTGCATGACTGATGCACTGAATAGGACCTACAGGAGGACAAATTCTTCAGAACTGAACAAGGAAGAATTAGACCTCAGTGGTTCGTTATTTCTTAATCTTCGTTCCTTAAATAGGATCACGTGTGATTGGTAACTATTGCTTTGACTTATCATGGGTAGAGAATCAACGAGATTCAATACTTTTTATCTTGGGCAATATTATTGGTCACATGTGATTGCTAAAATTTAATACGGAGAATCGTGTGCAAGTACGCTTGTTCGATTTGCCCCCTTGGGAGGTTCATAAGCTTTATCATACCAAATCTTGCAAGTGTAACTATTTTCCGGTATGGATAATAATGTTGAATCGTTCCTTGACCAAGGACAAAAGATATTAATTAACGGAAAGCTATTTCAGTGGCTTGAATTAATTAATGGGCTAGATAAACTTAAACACGGGAAATAATAACCGGGAGCCATATTGAATGTAATATGGGTTAAGATGGATAGTGCAATATTAATTATGTAGTGGGATTAATTAATATTTATGGGCTTGAATAATATTGTGGCTCAATATTGATAGTTCAAGATCCATTGGAAGGTCCAATCTTAATTCTCCTAAAGGCCCCCTAAGTAGCCCAACATATAGTCCAATAACTGAAAAAGGTGTTTAAAATAAAATAAATATTGTTGCTTATTTTTTCCTAATTTTCAAAAATTATGGATAAAAGGGGAGAAAGATTTTCTTTGAATTTTGTTATGGAATGAGGATATGTATTCTTGGAATACAAGATTATCTCATTAAATTCAAGAAATCTCCCACTTGGTTATCCATAAAGCATATTTTCGAAATTTTGATAATTAAGGGAAAGAAAGATTTTCTTGATTTTCTTGAAAATATATTATGGAAGATATGTATTTCTTGAAATACAAGAATATCTCATAAATTCAAGAAGATCCAAATCTTGGATTCTTGCCCTATAATTTTCGAAATTAATCCATAACAAAGAGTAGGTGGGATTTTGTGGAATATTATAATTATTGGAAAAAGAATATAGGAGATATATTCAAGATTTCTTGGAGATCAAGAAAAGATTTTTCCACATTGTTTTTGCCCTAAAAATTCGACCACCTCCACTCTATAAATAGGGGATGATTCTTTCATTCCCAAGTACAATTCCATGTGCTGGAAAAATTAGTAAATCCACAAAGGTGGTGCAACATAATTTATTTTCCGTTTGTTAATTGTTCGCAAGCGTCCTACCACCGGATAGTCGAGCAAGGATTAAGGGAATACTTGGGAAGTTCTTTTGGTGTGTCTAATAAATAAAGCCATTGCCGTCCAAGAGAAGACGCGTTCATGTAAACTCAGAGAATTCGCATCGTCGTAGGATTTACGTGATTTAATTATATGCATGATTTGTTGTTGGATTATTATTTGAATTAATATAGGATTAATTCATGCTAGTAATAATTATGAGAATTAAATTTGTATTTAAATATTCATCCCTAATAGATATCTGTGCAACTTATTCCCCAACAAGCGGTATCGAGCCACGGTTTTGACTCTCAATTTTTAAATTGTAATTTAATTCATTGTCATTAAATTTGAAATTGGATAGTAGAATTGCTAGATCTTTTTTGCAGGTATCCAATTGTCATGGAATTTAATGTGTTTATTTATGCATGCATATAAATTGTGGTTTTTAATTAGATTCGTTCGGATTCGTTTTGCCTCGTGAGAAAATCCACGAGTAGATTAGGATTTATTTGATTTGATCAATGTAATAGACTAGTCTAGATCTAGGTTTATTTATTTTTTGTAAATAAATTATAACCGGATCGGAAATGGAGGCGGAGACGAAGAATTAAAGGATAAAATCCAAAATCGAGCGTAGGCGGCGTGCGTCGCACGAAACGTGCCAAGGGAGGCACGCGCGACGTGGACGCACTCAGGCACGCATGGGCGCAGGGCGAGGCCAAGGGCCGAGAACGCGCGAGATCGTGCCGCGCGCGATGGGCGGCGTGATTGGCGCGACGCATGCCTTACGCGCTGAGCGGATCGGGCCGACGGAGGCAGCGCCGGGCGGGACGGACGACGCTAAGGCGCCGCTGAAGTTCCATGGGGCGAGGCGAAAGGCTAGGCGAGCGACGGATCTGATGCGTCGCTGGTACGTTGTGCGTTCGCCGAAACCTCGCCGAGACCGACCGGGCGACGCCGCCGAGGTCGCCGAAAGGCGCTGGGGCGATGACGCTGCCTTTGCTAAGGCCGACAGGCGTGGTTGCTTTCGACGGGGGCGGTGGATGCAGCGTGCATCCACCGCGAAGCTACTTTTGGCGTGGCGTTTCGAGACAGAGTTCTTTTCGAGACGATTAAGTGGGAGAAATTCAAGACGGCGTTTCTTCAAAATCAAGCCAAGAAAAATCAAACCATGACAATTGGATAATTTGTGCCCAATTTGTTTATTTTTCCGCTTTGCTTGATTTATTATTGTGTTATTTTATGCTTTATTTAATTTGTTTAAATGTGTTTGCATGAGAGTTGCCCAATGAAAAATCTCACAATAAAAAATTACTAAGTATGTTTAAATAATTAATTGACAATTTTATTCCGGATAATAAAATTGAATTAATTTTGACCTCCATGATTTATTTATTTGTGAATTCTTTTGGAGAAATTCCCCCCACGGGACGGTCAAAAGTTAGCTTTCACATGAATGAATTCCAAATGGATGATTGTGGATTATTACTAGTGGCAACGATGACCCTCCCCACGAGGCTCGTTCAAAGTGAAATAATAATCCTGTATTTAATCATGGTTATTACTTAGGTATAAATTTATATGCATATATTTCCCCAAAGTCCCTGTCAATTTTATATTGGTCAAGTGGGAGCCAACTATTAATCTGGATATTAAAGGTTTGTAATTGTTCTTGTTTGTAACCTGCTTGAATGTGTTTAAATAATGACCCACCCCACATGGCTTATTTAAACTGTTTTAAGATGTTGGCTGATGCATGTTCATATTTTTTTGAGATTTTAAATATGATGCATGTGATCTAATCTTGTGATATATTTGTGCTTATGCATATTATTGTTTATTTCAGTTCATCATGTCGCAACCTTTTAATCCACTGTTATATACACTCAAAGAACACCAATTAACTGGTGACAACTATAATGTTTGGAAACGAAATATGAGTTTTGTCCTACCTGCACAAGAACATCATTGGGTTCTTAATGTACCCAAGCCACGTAAGCCTACTGATGAATCATCAAATACGGAAAGACACTCGTATAATATTTGGGAGCAGGCCAATGAACCCATGAAACGTGTAATCTTGACTTCACTGTCTGATGATTTGAGACACATTCATGAAGGTGTTGAGTCTGCTGCAGAAATTATGCAAAGTCTTGAAGAAATGTTTTTAACAAAAGACCGCATGATCAACCAGTTTAAAAATGACAACGTGGCCAGGCTAAAGATGGTTGAGGGAACACCCGTAAGGGAGCATGTTCTCAGAGTTAAGCACCATTTTGAAAAGCTGGCTTATCTTGGAACTAAGTATTGTGATGACGCCCAAATCGAATTTCTTTTGCTAACTCTTCCAAGATGCTTCGATGGATTTTACTGTAGTTTTGTGATGAGTGATCACATGTTTACTATGGACATCCTACAAGAAGCCTTGGAGAAGATAGAGAAGCATCTAGGAAAGAAAGACGAAGCATTGGAGACCAAAAGTCTTTTCTAGAGATCTAGGCCAGTGGAAGGCAAGTCTCAAGAAAAGGAAAGTGGTCAGAACCAAAGCAAACTCATCACTAAGAAAAGTGAGAAAAAGACAGTTAGTTGTTTGGGTGTCAAGAAAGGACCAAAAGGAAAATGTTTTAATTGCGGTGAGAAAGGACATTGGAGGTTAGCCTGTTCCAAACCCAAAAGGAATGGAAAGAAAGGTAATTCTCACGCACTAGTTATTGAAACTTGTTTAGCGGCGTATGCCTCCCATTTATGGGTAGTGGATACGGGATCCACTTATCATGTTTGTTTCACTTTACAGGGGTTCAAGCAGACCCGAAAACTTAGTGGGAGTGAGATCCTCATCACACTGGGCGATGCTACGAGAGTGGCAGCTGAAGCAGTGGGAGAAGTGCACCTGTCTTTTGAAGACATAGTTTTAATTTTAAGAGATGTTCTTTACGTTCCGAATTTTAGAAAGAATTTAATTTCAGTTTCTAAACTTTTTCTTGATGGATATTCGGTTACTTTTAATAAAGATGTTACCATTTCTCTTTTTGATAAATTTATCTGTCATGAAACGTTATCGAATAATCTCTATACAATTAACTGTGCACACCACTCACGAAATGCATCCTATAACACATCAATTGTTTCCGATAAAAGAAAACGTTCATCAGACATGAACGAGACACTTCTATGGCATCTAAGATTGGGTCATATAAATCCAAAGAGGATCCAAAGGCTGGTGAAAGACGGTTTACTGGAGTTTCTCCAAGTTGAACCAATTCCAACCTGCGAATCATGTTTGGAGGGTAAAATGACCAAGAGGGCATTTGGAGCCAAGGGGAATAGAGCCAAAGAAGTGTTAGAAATCGTTCACACAGATGTATGTGGTCCAATGTCAACCAAAGCAAGAGGAGGTTATGAGTATTTCGTCACTTTTATTGATGACTACTCAAGGTACGGTTATATTTTCCTTATGAAGCATAAATCTGAGATCTTTGAGAAATTCAAAGAATTTAAGGCTCAAGCAGAGAATCACAGGGAAAAACGTATCAAGTCTCTACGATCCGATCGTGGAGGCGAATACCTCAGCGATGAGTTTTTGAACTACTTATCTGATGAAGGGATTGCATCCCAGTTAACTGCACCAGGAAACCCTCAACAAAAGCGGTCAGGCAGAGTTAAGAAAATGTAACTCTTTTGGAAATGGTTAGATCTATGATGAGTTATGCGGATCTTCCCAAGTCGCTCGGGTCATGCCTTGGAAACAAAGACCTACATTTCGAACTTGGTGCTATCCAAATCGGTTCCCAAAACTCCCAAAGAATTGTGGACCGGGCGCAAGCCTAGTTTGAGACACATTAGAATTTGGGGGTGTCCGGGCTACGTGTTGGACAAGGAAGCCAGAAAATTGGATCCTCGATCAGAATTAGGGTTGTTTGTGGGATATCCCGAGGGAACAAAAGGGTGTATGTTCTATGGTCCAGAAGATCAAAAGGTGGTAATAAGCACCCACTTTAGATTTTTGGAAGAAGACTATATGAACGAAAGAAGACCCAGAAGTGAGATTACCTTAAATGAGCTAAGGGGGCTAACCTCAATGCCAACTGTACAAGATGACATACCAAATGACACACTTACACAACCGGAGCCTCGTCGTAGTGGGAGGGTTGTGAAACTGCCCGAGAGATTCATGGGAATAGGAGAGTCCTTTGACTTGATTCCCGGACAAGACGAATCAGACCCATGGACATATGATGAGGCAATCCAAGACAAGGATACAAATTCTTGGCAAACAGCAATGAAAGCCGAAATGGGTTCTATGAATCATAACAGAGTGTGGGAGCTAGTCGAACCACTTAATGGGGTCAAACCCATTGGTTGCAAGTGGGTGTATAAGAGAAAAAGAGGACCGGACTGGAAGGTGGAAACCTTCAAGGCAAGACTCGTGGTGAATGGTTATACTCAGAAAGAAGGGATCGATTATTAGGAAACTTTTTCTCCCGTAGCCATGCTTAAGTCCATCCGAATTCTCTTATCGATTGTTGCGCATCTCGACTTTGAAATCTGGCAAATGGATGTCAAGACAGCTTTCCTTAACGGAAGTCTTGATGAAGAGATCTATATGCAACAACCCCAAGGCTTCATTGAAAAAGTCCAAGAACAC
This sequence comes from Stenogyne calaminthoides, assembly GCA_037126765.1. Lineage (NCBI taxonomy): Eukaryota > Viridiplantae > Streptophyta > Magnoliopsida > Lamiales > Lamiaceae > Stenogyne > Stenogyne calaminthoides. The sequence continues at coordinate 27,377,282 of JBBCBC010000023.1, read as the reverse complement.
CTAGTTTGTAAGCTCATGAAGTCCATTTATGGACTCAAACAGGCATCCAGAGCTTGGAACCAATGTTTTGATCATGTTATAAAGTCTTATGGGTTAGATCAAAATGAGTTCGAAAGTTGTGTGTACAAAAAGCGTGTTAGAACTGCATTGGTATTCTTAGTACTATACGTATACGACATTCTGATCATCGGGAACGATGTAAAGGTGTTATCAGACATAAGGGCATGGCTTTCAAAACAGTTTGATATGAAGGACTTAGGGGAAGCCTCACACATCCTTGGGATCAAGATCACTCGAGATCGCAAGAAAAGGATGATAGGCTTATCGCAAGCTTCATACATAGACACTATCTTGAAACGATTCAGCATGCAGGATTCCAAGAAAGGCTTCGTACCTTTTAGACATGGAATCCATCTATCCAAGAAAATGTGCCCTAAGACGCAAAAGGAGATAGATGACATGAGAGGCATTCCATATGCTTCGGCTATCGGAAGCCTTATGTATGCAATGCTGTGTAAGAGACCAGATATCTGCTTTGTCGTTGGCATGGTGGCAAGATATCAAAGTAACTTGGGGGAAAGAACATTCGGCCAGCTATTAAAAACATTCTGAAGTATCTGAAAAGAACTCGGGATAGAATGTTAATTTATCAGTCAGATAGTCCAATCCCCATTAGCTACACGGACTCGGATTTCCAATCAAACATAGACTCTAGAAAATCTACCTCCGGTAGTGTGTTTTGCATGGGGGGAGGAGCCGTGACATGGAGAAGCGTCAAGCAGAAATGCGTCACAGATTCTACCATGGAAGCCGAATATGTAGCCGGCGCTAGGCAAATGAAAAGAAGAGGTTTGGCTCAAGAACTTCCTAGTGGACTTGAATGTAGTTTCGAATTTGCCCAGCAGAATCATTGTTTATTGTGACAATGCCGGAGCAGTTGCAAATTCAAGGGAACCAAGAGCCCACAAGGCTAGCAAACACATTGAAAGGAAATACCATCTTATACAAGATATCGTTAAGAGAGGAGATATCGTGTAGGTGACATTAGATGTCACGAATTAAGAACTACACGAGACATGTTGTAGTATACTTAAAAGCAGACTTTGAGTATAAGTGGGAGATTGTTGGGATTATCTTTCGAAAGTATGCTTTTACTTTGTATAATCAAAACCTAATTTCAAACTTATTTCTTGAAATAAATTGTTTATCATCGATGCTTTAAATATCATCGAATGTTACATATATTTACCGTGATAACTATTCAATAAATAAGACGTGTTACATTGTAGTTAATTTAGTGATACCGATCACGTAAGATTAAATTAACAGTCCCTTGTAACTAAAAGTACACCATTCACGACCTAGATGGAAATGAACAATCCATCGTGAAAGGTTGAAGTGTAAGGCTCGGATTGGCTTGTCTTGACCAAAAGATTACACTAGTGCATGACTGATGCACTGAATAGGACCTACAGGAGGACAAATTCTTCAGAACTAAACAAGGAAGAATTAGACCTCAGTGGTTCGTTATTTCTTAATCTTCGTTCCTTAAATAGGATCACGTGTGATTGGTAACTATTGCTTTGACTTATCATGGGTAGAGAATCAACGAGATTCAATACTTTTTATCTTGGGAAATATTATTGGTCACATGTGATTGCTAAGATTTAATACGGAGAATCGTGTGCAAAGACGCTTTGTTCGACGGCCCTTGGGAGGTTCATAAGCTTTATCATACCAAATCTTGCAAGTGGAACTAGTTTTAGGTATGGATAATAATGTTGAACCGTTCCTTGACCAAGGACAAAAGATATTAATTAAGGAAAGCTATTTGGTGGCTTGAATTAATTAATGGGCTAGATAATCTTAAACACGGGAAATAATAACCGGGAGCCATATTGACTGTAATATGGGTTAAGATGGATAGTGCAATATTAATTATGTAGTGGGATTAATTAATATTTATGGGCTTGAATAATATTGTGGCTCAATATTGATAATTCAAGATCCATTGGAAGGTCCAATCTTAATTCTCCTAAAGGCCCCCTAAGTAGCCCAACATATAGTCCAATAACTGAAAAAGGTGTTTAAAATAAAATAAATATTGTTGCTTATTTTTTCCTAATTTTCGAAAATTATGGATAAAAGGGGAGAAAGATTTTCTTTGAATTTTGTTATGGAATGAGGATATGTATTCTTGGAATACAAGATTATCTCATTAAATTCAAGAAATCTCCCACTTGGTTATCCATAAAGCATATTTTTAAATTTTGATAATTAAGGGAAAGAAAAAGATTTTCTTGATTTTCTTGAAAATATATTATGGAAGATATGTATTTCTTGAAATACAAGAATATCTCATAAATTCAAGAAGATCCAAATCTTGGATTCTTGCCCTATAATTTTCGAAATTAATCCATAACAAAGAGTTGGTGGGATTTTGTGGAATATTATAATTATGGGAAAAAGAATATAGGAGATATATTCAAGATTTCTTGGAGATCAAGAAAAGATTTTCCCACATTGTTTTCGCCCTAAAAATTTGACCACCTCCACTCTATAAATAGGGGATGATTCTTTCATTCCCAAGTACAATTCCATGTCTTTGGAAAATTAGTAAATCCACAAAGGTGGTGCAACATAATTTATTTTCCTTTTGTTAATTGTTATAAGCGTCCTACCACCGGATAGTCGAGCAAGGATTAAGGGAATACTTGGGAAGTTCTTTTTGGTGTGTCTAATAAATAAAGCCATTGCCGTCCCAAGAGGTACGTTCACGTAAACTCATAGAATTCGCATCTCGTAGGATTTACGTGATTTAATTATATGCATGATTTGTTGTTGGATTATTATTTGAATTAATATAGGATTAATTCATGCTAGTAATAATTATGAGAATTAAATTTGTATTTAAATATTCATCCCGAATAGATCTGTGCAACTTATTCCCCAACATAGATTACTTCACAAAATGGGCCGAAGCTGAGGCACTGGCGACCATAGATCAGAACCAGGTCATCAAGTTTATATGGCGGAATATCATATGTCTTTTTCCTTTATCTCAAAATCATATCAGACAATGGTAAACAATTCGATGGTAAAACCAAAAAGGATTATGAAAAGAAAACATAAGTCACCCGACCCCATATCATCGATAAATAAACGGCTGTGTCGGGGAGGAACAAGATCATTAAAACCCATGAGCCAAGGGAAGTGGGCTAGCGAGCTCTTGGATATTTTGTGGGCCTATAGAATGACCTATAGAAATTTTATAAAACCCCAAAAAATGAAGTCCAAACAATAAAGTCGCAGAATATGGATAAGACAAAAATGGACAAAATAGACAACGTAAAGTCGCATAAGGAAATCAAGTCAACAGAATTGTAATACAAAAGAAAGGTTGGAAATTTCCAATTTATATTGATAGAAGTGGGAGACCGGTGCTCAAGAAGATAAAATGAATCGAAGGAAGCCCGAATTGGGAGGCCCATTCAAGATCTCAAAAATCTTACCTAATGGACATCAAAATGATAAACAAAAAAGGTAAACCTCCATGGAATTAACCACTTGAGGAAATATTATCAAGAAAATTACATTCTTGTAATCAGTTATTTATTAATTATTTATCAATAATAATGTCTTTTCCTTTATCTCAAAATTACTGTGTAAAACCCAAAGGGATTATGTAAAGAAAACATAAGTCACCCAGGAATGCGACTTTTCGACATATCTGGGGAGGACTCACCCCTACGTGAGGGCGACCTCCCTCGACTTTATAAGACGGCCAAAAAAATGAAGTCCAAACAATAAAGTCGCAATATGGATAAGACAAAATGGACAAATAGACAACAAGTCGCATAAGGAAATCAAGTCAACACATTGTAATAAAAGAAAAGGAAATTTCATTTATATTGATAGAAGTGGGAGCCGGTCTGATGAAGCAAGCGAAGGGCGGTACATCAAAATGATAAACAAAAAGGTAAACCTCCAGAGCTTGGCTACTCGGGGCCCTGCTAAACCACTAACCGACCCTCCACATTCCCCCTCGTGACCTCCGCACAGGGGACTTGAGGCCAGGCAGGACTCAATTTGGGCGACCTCTAGATCGGGGGCCCAGGGTGCACAATCCGGGAGGGGGCGAAGAAGGAGAGGTCGACACCCATGTGGACTTCCATCACATAAACAAAGTTGGCATTAAACTCCTCTATCCTCCACGTCGCCCTCGTTAGGATGGACAACACCATAAAGCAAAGGATTGGCCCTCGGCCTCTCGCCTCTGAGGCGGGTCACCTGGACAACACCCTCGGCCTCCCCATTTCGCCTCACCCCCGACCTCGGCCGGATCGGCCGGAGCCGGGTTTTAGCGGGTTGGGTTGGAGGACTCCAACCTCTTCTGAGCATCTGCCTCGGCGACCAATATCTTGGCCTGGTCGGCAACCCGGGCTTGCGACTTCTTGAGCTCCTTCATCTCGGCCTCCAACTGAGCATTTGATCTTCTCGGGTAGAAGGCCATATACGGGAGGTGGGCGAGGGCGAAGTCTGGATTGCAGCGCGCTTGGCGGCGGGTTCTAACATGGTCCATTTGCGTCCATCCCCGGGTTAGATTTTGTAGTCCCCTCCGGCGATAGGCGGGCCAGCTCTCAGGGACCCCAGCAGGGACAACGTGGCTCGACCTCAACAAGCTTAGGGCCTCAGGGCTGAACTTGTGTGGAGTAAGCTTCGGGCTGCAAAAGAGATCCGGAGGTCGTTAATAATGAAAAAATAAAATGTATGAAGGGAAGACTCGTAGTCGAGAACTTACTCGTTGACACGGTCGGCGTCCCAGCCCAACCAGGAGTCGACCTCCTCGAGGAATGGAGGCGGGTTGCGAAGAGGGACGGGGCTGCGACCTCCCGGCCTCCTGGGTGACCTCTTCCCTCGCCCTCTTCCGAGCGGGCTCAGGAGTGGGCTCCTTCTACTTCCTCTTGCCCCTATCAGCGGCTGAGGGGCCGGATGGAGCCGAGCTCGGAGAAGGGAAGTCGGTGGCCGCGACATGCTTCATCTGTCCCAGCACCAATTTCTTCCTTGAGGCCATGATCGCTGCGGAGGGCTGGCAGTGGTAGATGGGGATGTCGGGATCTGCACGCCAAAAATGTGAGATAATCAAAGGAAAAAAAAAGGAAAGAGGTACTCACAAGGGATGTTCAGGTGGCGGGGATAAGTGTAAAGCCCAGCCTTTAACCGATCGATCTCGGAGTTGAGGGCGTTGATGTCGTGGAGGCTCGGGGCAGTGTCACGAACAGTCCTGAATGCCTCTTGAAAATCCTAGAACAGGTCGGAGGTCGAGGGCGCGAACACTGCAAAAGAAAAGAAGAATTAGATCAGTACGACCTCAGAAGTATGAAGATAAAGTTTTACCATGTTCGACTCGGCGCGCATAGTCCGTGGGAACTCGAATGGGCAATGTACTCGAAGGGTCCGTTGACTCCCAAGCACCCCCGATGAACCACCACTTCCGATGCCAGTCTGTTACTTTGTTCGGAATCCCACTCACGAGCTCCCGACCCTTGCAAAGTCGCACGGCATTGTAGCCACCGGCTTGAAAGATTGGCGATATCACATAAGCGACCTTGCCAGGGGTCGGCATCCGGTGTAGCCCAGCCAAACCCAGAACGGTCATCGTCGAGAGTATGTAGCTCCAGCCGTTTGGAGTAATCTGGGTAAGGCTCTGATTCCAAGCCGCCAGCAAGTGGGAGATCGCCGGGTGAAGAGGAAAGCGAATCCCTGCCTCCATCGTGTGTTCGTTGATCGCTATCATGCCTGGAGGTGGCTGATCGGCACTCTCTTTGGAGGTCGCCCCATAAAAATGCACGTAGCGGGGCACTTTGTACAACCGGCGGAGGGAGCGCACGTGCCGATCAGACAGAGTCGACTTGTACCGGGGTAGGTCGGAGGCCATATACTCAGACCGAACCGACTTCCTATAAGCACGCTCAGGTCGCTTATAGGGGGCCTCAGCTGAATAGGTGTGGTAGTCAAAAGTATGCCCCATAGTCCCGGGTCGGGGCCGAGGTACCGGCGGGCTGTTCCCGCTCAGACGCGGCCGGGCGAAATGTGCCAATGTCTAACGGATGGAGATGGGTGATGTCCTCCAATTCCTAAAGAAACCGCTCGTCCATGCCCTCGGTGTCACGAACAACACGTCGGATTCCCGCGGACGAGGACCCACCCACATGGTCGGCGGCAGAACGGGAGCCGCGGTGTTGCCAAAGTTGGGCTATTGCCACATTGTCCTCTTCCAAGGAGGAAGAGGCCGGAGGACGAGGTGCGGCGGGTGTAGAAGAACCGGAAGCCATAGAAGAAGAGTGGAAAAGGGGGGGATTACCTGAATGAACCTCGTCGGAGTCTCGCCGGAAAGGTAGAAGCTTAGGTTCGAAAGAAAGCTGGAGTTGCGCGCAGAAGGAGAAATTGCAACGGGCGTGTAGTCCTAGCTCTTTTTATAGAAGTAAACGGGGGTCAAAATGCAATAAAGACATAAGTCGGACCCCTCTCAAAGAAATGAAGTCGCGCAGGTCGCGGGTAACCTACATCGCGCTCACCGATTGGAGAGGCCTGCGGCGCATGACCTCATCCGCCTGCAACATCATCATGGCAAATCCATCGAATCTCCCCAAGTCGATCAAGCTATAGATCAAGCCTAGGTCCCGATGCAAGCACACGACCTCGACTTGAGGGGCAATTGTTGTACCATGGAATAATCCTACTCGGTGAGGAGATCGGGTAGAGCGACTTAGGTAGGAATCGGGAGGCTGCGGAGCGACTTCCTCAAAGATAAAGAAGGTCGCACAGTGACTTAGAGGCTGAAGGAGGTCGCAAAGCGACCTAGAAGGAACAAGAAGGTCGCATTCGACCTTGGGAAAGACCACAAGTCGGAAGCGACCTCAGACGGCTATTTATAGCAAAGATACGGATAACTGAAAGCGCGGATATCGCGGGGTAAGCAAGGCAAGTGTATCCAGACGCGAAAACCACGGGATTAACCGATAAAACCCTAGCTCTGGCGGCTGGGTGCTTGGCAAGCCCATTGAAGGAAGCCCACAGAGGAGTGTACCCTAATTTCTGCTCTATAAATACAACTTGTATCACTTATTGTAAAGGGACGAAATCTTAGTACTCTTAGGCAGAAAATATAATAAAATACTCCTGGCTTGGGCGCCCCCAGACGTAGTCTTCTTCAAAAGGCGAACTGGGTAACCAAATCTGCATATATTTCATATGTGTTCTTGGTTACTTAATTGATCCCATTCAATAATATCACGTTGCCCTAGGCGTAAAATCTAGGTCACAACATTGTTCATAACAGTGATAGTTTTTTTACATAACAGTGAGAGTTTTTGTATGTAACAGTGATACTTAAATAACCGAGTTTAGCATGAACCAGGTCCATACAATTTTTTTCCATATAGTGTATATTTAAATTTAGTACATAACAATATCAACACATGATCTAATCCCGGTCTAAATATGTGTAAAGAGTGAGTCTCATATACACCTAAATGTACTGTGCACTTTTCAATATAATAACTCGTACGATTTTAAAAGACACTATAGTGTATAGTGCACCTGAATACATACAAAACCTAGCCATGTGTAAAATGAATACTTGATATATATAGTTTTCATTCTCGCTAAATTTTATTTTATCTTTAAAATGTGCAATTTATTTTTTAAAAATGTTTAATTTATTTATATTAAAAATAAATTGAATGTTTCATTGTGAATGCAGTCGAATCTTTGAGGAGAATAAATTATACGTTTTTGAAATGCATGCAATTGAGTATCTAGCACGGCACCTGATTCAAGACTTTGTCAGTAACGTAATTATATTTAATATCTAAAAGCCTTCAACAACAAAAAAAAAGTCTTCTCATCTTTTCAGAATTGTTGATCTTATTTTCGAAATGCTGTGTATTAATTTTAATTCACTGGACCCCTTAAGTTAAATTCCCGTGGGACTGGATATATGCATTAAAATATACATAACAAATACAAAAGAATAAGGCAAATGTTAATTTTATGCAAATTTGCACGGAAAGTGTTTTCATAATAGAATCGAAGATCAAACCGAACTGAGTACTGGTTGATGGTTCAACCGGCTCGATCGGTCGAACCGGCGGTCCAATCATTTAAATGATCCTACACGTACATTTTTTCAATATTTCATTCTTAGATTAAAATTAATAAAATAAGCTAAATTTAAATTAAATTAGTGCCATTTTTCATTCCACCAAGTACACTACATACAAAATTTTGGGACCACATGTCAGTTGTCACGATGCAAATATAAAATAATTGTGGATTAAGAACCAAAATCAAAATGCACAGATAAATGGGCTAAATGCCTAAAACATAATTATAGGTGGACTGCTAAAAAATTTATCTCGTTAATTATGAGCCGTGGATGCTCCTTGGGATCATCTTAGATATTATTTTCCCAATACACCCTTTGAGAAACTATTTTCATCTTCAATCCAACATCACTTTCTTCCTCACCATATCAGTTGTTATTTCATCTTCTCCACTATTTTCCTCAAATTCCAACATAAAAAATCTCAATTCCTAAATCTCAATTGTGTCATGTCTTTATATTGAAGAAAAAAGTTGTTGAAGAAATCACTTTCTTCCTCACCATACCAGTTGTTGTTTCATCTTCTCCACCACTCTTTGAAGACGCTGACGATGAGGGTGGGAACGCGGACGACGACGGCGACGCCATAAGGTGGATGCAGGGAGGAACGGTTTCTCTTAAACCTACACTTATTTTTGTTCCGATTTTTGGGCGGTTGGATTCCTCTGTGTCAAAATAGGGTGTTTCATCCATGTTCCATATCCTCTAAATTTGACACATGTTCAATATTTTAATTATTTAAAATTTTAAACTCTATACCCTAAATCAAGAACCCTAAACCCTAAATCATGAACCATTCGGGCCGGGTGAACCATGAAAAAAAAAGTTTAATATTTTTTTTAGATTTTAAATAATTAAAATATGAGACAGATGCCAAATTAAGAGGTTATGGAACAGGAGTGGAATACTCAACTTTGGAACAGAGGAATCTGTGCGATTTTTGAGGGTGAAATAAAAAACAAATAGAAAAAAAAAGGGTTTTCGGTTCGCCGGTTACCCGGTTTTACCGGTTTTCTCCGCTTCTCGACGGTTTTATCTTGTTTAATCATAAAAATGGTTATTTAATTAGGATTAAATGGACCGGGTTCCTGGCAGGTTCCCGGTTGAACCGATTGAAACGGCCGATCCGGTCCGATTCTGACAACACTGCGGAATATAACCTTACTCAAATTAATTAATTCGGATTATTTATAAGAAATTTCTCTCTTCCTCTTGTGACAAATGTTCTCCTTGCATTTTGCATGACGAACATGAAGATTATTTTCCTCTGTTGCAACGAACATTTATTGACGAAAAATTGGATAGAGGCTTGTCATCGTAATATTGTTCAAACTTCAAATGTACTATTTTGAATGTGAAACAATATTATTTTCTATTTTATAAAGTAAACAATATTCAAAAATTATTTTTTGACTATAAATGTATGCTAAAAAATAATATTACCTTATAACTCAAACAATATTACATTGCGGATATACGTAGTACTATGTAATGTAAATCAATAAGTAATATTGTTCAAAAAAACAACAATTGCTATTGACCCATAAGTTATTACTCGAGTATATTCTTTGGGTGAAATTTCAGTTGCATATAGTTGTCTGTATACTGTACGATAATTTATAGTTTAATGATCGCGATCTTTTTGTTAAGAAAAAATCTTTCATCCCTAATTCTTGACTATATATATGACCCGTTTTAAATTGGTTGGACCTGTGAAATTAGTGCGTATATATTTTAGAGGATATGCATAATTTAAATTCCCACACGTGATCAACTCAAAGAATAAAAATAAAATATAGTTAATTGCATTTTCAGTCTCATATGAATTTTTTTCACGGAAATGCCCTTTTTTTATTAACAGCTCTTGGCCTGTAGGAAGTTTTTGTCCAAAACTATCAGATATTGATGCTTGAGATACACACGCCGTTAGAAATTTATTATATTGAACCTTTTTTGTCAATTTTGATCCCAAAGTTGACATTGGCGCTTTATAACACTTTGGGTGTAGTGGGTGCGATTTGTGTTAAGTTGTACCCCGTCTCATGTATAACACTGTCTTATATGAGTTTTTGTCATACAAAAAATATTTGTGAAAATTCATATGAAACTGGTATTGTAATTAGACAAAGTCTAGTATGAAAATTTGCATACATGAAAAAACTTTTATTTACAAACAAATTCTGTATATGGTGAAGGTAATAAAGTCGAGTGGTTCATGGTTTACTCGGTCCCGAGTGGTTCATGGTTCACCATAGGTCATGATTTAGGGTTCATTATGTAGGTGTTTAGGGTGTAGATGGTTCACCCAGCCTGAATAGGTCATGATTTAGGGCGATTTTATAAAAATTTTCACACTATAGCTAGACCTACTCTTGTAATTATTTATCCAAATCAAATTTATACATATGTAGATAGAAACTTATCAAATCCCGATGGATGAGAAAAACATGCAACATGTAATTACAATATGCATGTCGGTCCGATTAGCACCAAACTAATAACTAAGAAAATTCATACATGCAAAATAAGACAAATCTTATCCTCGTTTCACACCAAATAAAAACAAAAGGTGAAAAAAACTGAATTATTCCAATTGCTTATATAATTGCTTAGTACGTACGCACGTTTATTACCAGCACTCGTACAAATTAACATCAACACGAAGCCTAAAGTAAACATCTCCCTCAAAAGCATCCGTAGCCAAAGTAGCAACCCCACGAGCCATGAAGAAGTCACCGGTCCCTCCAATTACCGAAATTTCCCTAGTCTTGTTCATCAACGGGTCCGCCCCCGCGAAATTCAACGTCCCCACGTGCACGCTCGAGTTAAACAGAAAAGAAAACCCTAACCACGCACCGTATATGCTCCTTTGGTCGTACAAATACATGCCTTGTGCACGGCCCACCGGAATCGAATGGAAGTTGTTGTCTAGGGTTATGGGATCATCGAACACCACCAAGTCGCCGAAGTTGTACGGCACCGCCATGGCCGTCTTGTTGCCCCATTGCGGAGAGCCAATGATTGCGGCAGTGGCATTGTTGTAATTATGCCCTTTGAAGAGGACATCGTCGAAATAGAACACGAGCTCTTTACATGGGCGGCGAGGCTGGGGTTTATGGCCGGAGGAGACGGGGAGGAGGAGGCAAAGGAAAATGACAATTAATTGTATTGTAGTAGCCATATTTGTTTGTGTAAGAAAGTAGTTATTAGTGGATATATATATGTTACAAGAATAATGAAGTTGTGAGTATTAGCTTACGTGATCGTGTTGTTATATAGTGAATCATGGTTGAGGGTTGGTGAAAATATTTGTGCCCAAAATTCAAATTGATATGAAAGAGATTAATTTCTATGATGTCACCTTTCAACTTGAGACTACAATGATGAATTTTTATTTAGACTGTAGGCTGTAGCACAAAGTTATATACGTTTTTGGAATAATGGAATCCAGCTAGCAAGATAGCATGTTCTAAGAAGATGCGGAAAACATCACTACTTTTGGTTTTTTTAGGACAATATTTATCGCTGTTTAAACGGTCATTCGCTTAAGAACAAAAAGAAAATAAAAATAAAAAAATAAAAATTTACTAACAATTGATAAACCGTTGGAGCACCAAACCAATTTTGTGTTTTCTATAAACTTTTTTATTCATGTGCCACCATATAATGTTAAGACAAAAAATTGTACAGACTAGACAGAGATAGTGAATCCTTTCTCTTCGGAAAGGACTCAGCATCCACAGCTCCGCCCGGCCTTTCCCAATCAAACAAGGGTCCGAAGGAGAAGAGCCGACAAAGGTGCCCCAACTCAACGTGGGACTGCTCCAATCCAAATAATGTCATTGTGCCAGAGCGAAGGCTTCAGCCCCATTCCAACTCAACAATAAAAAGGAGGGAACAAATTAAGTGAGGAGTTTGGGTGATATAACCTTGTTTTTAATTCATGACATTTGACTCTACCCATGGTATAATATGGGTCAAGTTTAGTAGCTTAGAAAAATGAATTAAAAATGAGTGAAATGAGTCAAATAATCCAAGTTCATAGTATAGAATTGGTTCATGTGAGACCAACTCCTAATGTTATTGGCCAGTTTGATTTTTATGTAATAATTTTTAAAAAATTTAGTTTTACGATATTGTTTTTAAAAATTATGTTAAAATTCATAATTTTTTTTCTGCATAAATAAATACCAATATTGATATATTTTTTGAATCACAATCTCATTTTCTTTCTTTTCTCTTCTAATTTCTATCATAAATCTATAATTTTTATCATGGATTCAAATTATCCATATTATTTTTCCAACTCCCTAAATTATCCAAACTCCAAAAATTATTCAAATTTTCAATATTTTCTGCATACATAAAATTATCGAAGCTCTCAATATTATTAAAATTTTCAATTTTCAATTTTATCTTCCGTATTGTTGTATTTTACGCATGTATTTGTAACTTGATATATTTATTTACAATTTTGTATTCCAGTTCTTATAATTTAAACTTTATTATTGAGATTGTAACTTATTTTATTTGTATGATAATTTTTCTTTATTATAATTATGAATTTTGAATATCAAATAATTTTTTGATCAGGAAAGAAGAGATTTTATTCAAACAAAATGGAGCACCGGATATAAGGCGTATCCAGTGTTGAATTTACAAGTTATACTTTACAGACATAGAACAGACCTTTGCTCCGAAACCCAATCATAAAACGGCCTATTACAAATGCTTGGGTATCGTAATGAGACCCAACTCCATAGTCTACCTTTAATTTTTTCTATCATCTTATCAACTAGAAAAAGAACATTCTCAAATAATAGTTTATTTCAGTCTTTCCACATGACCCAAATTGCACAAATCCACAAACAAGAAGTAATATTTCTCTCTTTCTTTCCTCGTAGTAAGTAGGAAAAGCTAATAAAATGTTCCTGGATGCCATTATGCATAACAGCCGAGACCCTAAACCATTTTAACAATTCTGACCAAATAAGGGACGTGCCCGGACACTCCAAGAACAAATGGGAAGACGTTTCAGGTGCTACCTTGCATATCGGGCAATTAGAATCATCATTTGCTTGTAATATTCGCCCTTTGAGCAGATTTTTTCTTGTCGAAATCCTGTCCCATAACACTCTCCAAGCTGTCGCTGCTACCTTTATAAGTGCAATAGTATTCCACACCCACTTGAATTCCACTCCAGCGAAAGGACTTGCAACGGCTTCGTTCCTGCTCATCATTGATTCGTAGGCTGACTTTGTGATATAGTTCCCCTCTTTTGCTCCTTTCCACGACCATCTGTCTTTCATTCCTTGTTGCAAAGAGACCCTGTTGATAACAGATTCAAACAAAGTTATAATATAGCTTCCCTCTCGAACAACTCTCTCCTCCACCTCCAATTTCACACCCAAATACCCCCCTCCCAACTTCCCATATCACACGCCCTTCCCTTCCTATTCTTAAAAAGATAAAAGAACCTTGGAAAACTATTTTTTAGACTATCACTCCCCACCCACAAATTTGTACAGAAATTTGTATCCTCCCCATCCCCAATAATTTTTTCCAAGCTCCCCCAAAACCACTCACCACTCTCCCCCGACCTATTTCGTACAATATCTCTCCACCAAGCCGACTATCTACCCATTCTCACACCTCCATTCTCCCTCAAACAACTCACATCCAAACTCTCATATCGCGACTCCACCACCCTAACCCAAAGATTTTCTCGTCACCAAAAAATCTCCACAACCATTTCCCCAAAAAAGCCTTATTAAATTATTCTAAGTCCCTCACCGCAATGCCTCCCAAAGATTTTGGATCACAGATTTTACTCCACTTTATCCAAGCAATCCCCTATTTCTATTCTCACGCCCACCCTACAAAAAAATTCTTTGCAAGGAAATCAAGGTTTTGAGATTTTTTTGGTAGCATGTAGAAGGATAACTGATATATTGACAAAGATGTTAACACCGCTTTTAATAAGGTGATACGACCCCCAAATTAAATTTTGTTATCCTCCCAGCTCTTCAGTTTCTTTTTGACTTTTTGTATCTACTATGACCATTCCCTGAATTTTTTATGGTTGCCTCCAACATTTACTCCCAAGTACGAGAAAGGTACGGACCCTACCACGCATCCCAGGATATTCACCAGTTCCTCCAGCCTCTCACGTTCCACATTTAAGCCCATAATACTGTATTTATTGAAATTCACCTTCAAACCCGATAGTAGCTCAGAAAAATTTAACATCTGCTTCAAAGCCATGGCATTTTCTTGATAGACCGTGCCTAGGAAAATTATATAGTCTGCATACTGTAGATGGGAAATCTTCACATTATTCCTTCCCAAACAGGTAGCTTCGAAGATCCCACATTCCGAGGCCCTTGAAACGATAATACTCAATCGAGGGAATTGCATTATTGGTCCACCAAACACGCACCTGTTTCGAAATTCTACAACCTTTATAAATGTGGTCCTAAATAAATTTTTTTGAGCAAAAATGGTCCCAAATATTGTCAAAAATTTCAAATTGACCCCACGACGTCTAACGCCGTTTGGAAACTAACGGAAAGAGGTCACGTGCGCGGCATGTGACAAAAAAACGTGAATTTCCCCTCAGTTATCAAAACCCTCAAAAATTTCCAAACTTAATCAAAACTCCCAAAATTTCAATCGATTCATCTCCTCAAAACCCCCGCAATTTCAATCGATTCATCTTCTCAATCATCAATTTCGAACATCAATAGAAGGATATCATGCTGTAATGCTGCGTTTTCGGAGCAACGGAAATGTAACCCCAAAATGCGGTACGTTTTCGTTGGGTTCTTGTTGTTTGATTTTCAAATGTCGCGATTACGCTTGAGAATGTCATGATTCGTTTCATTTCGGTTCTTGTTGTTCTTCTTCCTTTCAGGTTTTGAAATTCTGTGTGGGCAAATGTGTTAGGGTTACTCTGTTTTTCAATATGAGTTTCTTTGTATTTGGGTTTTGGGTTTAGGATTTATGAAATCGGTATTCGATTTTAGGTTTTCTCAAAATGGCGGAAATCGTCAAAGTGAAGAAACTCGCCGGAATTTTGCCGGATAAGTTGTTCCCCTGCAAATGAATTTCCTCCAGCTGCATGCACGATGCCAAATCGGAAGGGGATTTTGCGAAAATTGAGCTTTTCCGCAGGCTGAGCACTCGAAGGTCCGTCAAATTTTTGACGGAATTCGGTGGGATGGGCCTTCTCGGGCTGCTCCCGTGAGGCAAAGTTCAGTTACTCTGTTCGTGATGGTGTCGCATGTGACGCTGTTCTAAAAATAGGGTGTGTCGGCGGTGGTGTTCCAGCGAAGGGTGCGGCCGCAGAGGGCGGTTTGGAGGTGGAGGAGGGCAGCGCGGTCGGTGGTGAGATTGGAGATTATGGATGGAAGGAATGTGAGGGAGATGAAGAAGAGGTGATAGTAGGACACCATTTGTGCAAAGAAAAACAGGGGCGTGTTGAGAGTGTTTTGAAGCATGGTGTGAAATTAATTTGATTTGGAATTTTGGGTCGCTTATTATAGTGATGGTCAACGCTCGAGTTTTTGTTAGTTAAGCATAGACGACTTAGTGATGCATGGAATTGGCGCCTGCTGTGACTTAGTGAAGGTTGATGTAATGATGTCCGTGTTACATAGAGGTTTAGCTTGGGGGTGATGAAAAATCTTGGTGGTGTCGAAGAAATCAAGAGGTTTATGGTTGAAAAATCTTGTTGGGATAAAGAGGTCGACAGTTTTCTCGCCAAGGATTTTGGTTTTGAAGATTTCCGGCAAGTGATACTTTTTAATAAAATAACTGATACTTTTTAATAAAACAACAAATACTGTTTTGGACTATCCGGAAAATCTTTGGGACCATTTGTGTCAATTTTTTGATAAATTTTTTAGGGACCAAAAGTGTCGAAAATACTAACGGCCGTCTTGACGGTAGGACCATTTTTGCCTAAAATAAATTCTTTGGGACCACATTTACAAAGGTTGTAGAATTTCGAAACAGGTGCATGTTTGGTGGGACCAAAAATGCAATTCCCTCATTGAAAAAAGAAAGTGGTTAAACTTCGTAAGAGGGATGAATTTTGAGAAGAGACCTAATTCGGTTAGACATAGAGGAACTTCAATTTCTAAAGAAGGGGTAGAAGATGAGATTTTAAAAAATATTAGAGATGAAGCTTTAAAAACTTGAAATGTTGGTCTTCAGCTTGGTATTTCAAGTCAAGGGAATGATGAGTTGATGATAGATCAGTTGGCAAGGTTAGATGCTGATGAGCATAGAAAAGGGTACAAAAGTCAAGAAGTTTTACAATAAGGTTTCCCAATGAAGACATGATCCGAAATCACATTAGAGGGGTTGGGAGTAGGGTGAAAAGGAATCTGATCCGAAATCACAAAATAGATATATGCTGCATTCAGGAGACAAAGCTTGGAACTGTAACTGAGGAGCCGTGCAAAGCAATATGGGGTCCCGGAAATTTTGGATGGGCAGCAAGGAGCTCAGAGGGAAGATCAGGAGATATTCTTACTCTATGGAATTCTGATTTATTTGAATGTTCTAGCTTTTGGGACATGAGAGGGGCAGTGATTATTAATAGATTTTTGGGGTTGAAGAGGCTTAAGTGTTGTTTTATCAACATGTATGTTTCCTGCGTGCTTGTCGAAAAAAAGAAATTGTGGGACAGGATTGGTCTAGTCTTGGATCATAATGATGATAGTCAAAATTGTGTTCTAGGTGATTTTAATTTCTTTAGATGTCCTAATGAGAGGGCTGGGAGAAGTGATCAGTTTAATTCAAATGACATTGGTGCGTTGATGAGTTCATTCGAGTGAATAACCTCAGTGACTTGCCTCTCCAAGGGCGAAAATTCACGTGTTATAGGCCAGACGAAAGTTGCAAGAGTTGAATTGATCGCATCCTGGTGAACAGCTTGTGGTTATCTACGTGGCCTTCCTCTTTCCAGAAGGGGCTGCCTCGTACTGTCTCGGATCACAATTTGCTTATATTGGAGACGAAGTTCATTGATTGGGTCCCTAGGCCATTTAGGTTTGTCAACGCGTGGATGACACATCCTGATTTCAAGAGTTGTGTGGAGAATGCATGGAAAGGGTATGAGATAGATGGTTGGGGAGGGTTTGTGCTAAAAGAGAAACTGAAAATGCTGAAAGAGGACCTAAAAAAATGGAATAGAAATGTATTTGGCTCTATGGATGGCAAAATCCAAAGACTGAAAAATCAAATTCAAGAAATTTATTTGATAGATGATACATTTGGGCTTGAGGAAGTCAAAGTGGTTCGAAGAAAAGAAGTTACAGCCGAATTGTTTAGATGCTTGAATCAAAGAAATGGCTTACAGGCACAAAAGGCAAGGATTACATGGTTGCGGGAGGGCGACGTGAATTCGAGCTTCTTCCATAGAGCTATTAATTTTAGAAGAAATCGAAATGAGATCTCGGGAATTCATGTTGATGGTGTGTGGAGGGAGGAAGTCGAGGTAGTCAAGAATGGAGTCCGAGATCATTTTAAGAATCACTATACGCAGAATCCTATGTCAAGGCTAAAAATACTCACACTTCTCGGGAGTACGAGATTGACGCCAGATGAGAACAACATGCTCACGGAACCTTTTGAAGAACAGGAAGTTAAGGCTGCCATTGAAAGTTGCGATGGTTCTAAGTGCCCAGGATCGGACGGTTTCAACTTCAAGTTCATTAGAGAATGTTGGTCAGTGGTTAGAACGGAGTTCATGAAGATGTTGGAGGAGTTTCATACGCATGGCAGATTAGTCTGAGGTCTAAACCCATATTTTATCTCCTTGATGCCGAAAGTGGAAGATGCCCTGTCGCTGAATGAAAACAGGCCAATATCCCTCATTGGCTGTGTATATAAGGTGTTATCAAAGATTCTTGCTACAAAGTTGAGCAAAGTCCTTGATAAGCTGATTTCCCAAAACCAAAGCGCCTTTGTGGGGAATCGATTTATCTTGGAAGGCATAGTAATTTTGAACGAGGCATTGGATAAGGCAAAGAGGAGGAAGATAGAAAGAATGGTGTTCAAGATTGACTTTACAAAAGCATATGACTCAGTATATTGGGGCTTTTTGGATTCAAATCTTGAATATTTCAGCTTTTGTGATAAGTGGAGATCGTGGATCAAAGAATGTATCTGAACCGCACATGCCTCGGTCTTGGTTAATGGAAGTCCTTCAGTGGAGTTTAAGTTGGAAAGAGGTTTAAGACAGGGGGATCCTTTATCCCCGTTATTATATCTCTTGGTTGCTGAGGGATTGAGTAGAGGGAATTACCTTTTTGGTCCCACCAAACACGCACCTGTTTCGAAATTCTACAACCCTTGTAAATGTGGTCCCAAAGATTTTTTTTTTAAGCAAAAATGGTCCTACCGTCAAGACGGCCGTTAGTATTTTCGACACTTTTGGTCCCTAAAAAATTTATCAAAAAATTGACACAAATAGTCCCAAAGATTTTCCGGATAGTCCAAAACAGTATTTGTTGTTTTATTAAAAAGTATCAGTTCTTTTATTAAAAAGTATCACTTGCCGAAAATCTTAAAAACCAAAATCCTTGGCGAGAAAACGGTCGACCTCTTTATCCCAACAAGATTTTTCAACCATAAACCTCTTGATTTCTTCGACACCACCAAGATTTCTCATCACCCCACAAGCTAAACCTTTATGTAACACGGACATCATTACATCACCCTTCACTAAGTCACAGCAGTCGCCAATTCCATGCATCACTAAGTCGTCTATGCTTAACTAACAAAAACTCGAGCGTTGACCATCACTATAATAAGCGACCCAAAATTCCAAATCAAATTAATTTCACACCATGCTTCAAAACACTCTCAACACGCCCCTGTTTTTCTTTGCACAAATGGTGTCCTACTATCACCTCTTCTTCATCTCCCTCACATTCCTTCCATCCATAATCTCCAATCTCACCACCGACCGCTCTGCCCTCCTCCACCTCCAAACCGCCCTCTGCGGCCGCACCTTCGCTGGAACACCACCGCCGACACACCCTATTTTTAGAACAGTGTCACATGCGACACCATCACGAACAGAGTAACCGAACTTTGCATCTCGGGAGCAGCCTAAGAAGGCCCATCCCACCGAATTCCGTCAAAAATTTGAAGGAACTTCGAGTGCTCAGCCTGCGGAAAAGCTCAATTTTCGCAAAATCCCCTTCCGATTTGGCATCGTGCATGCAGCTGGAGGAAATTCATTTGCAGGGGAACAATGCGAGTTTCTTCACTTTGACGATTTCCGCCATTTTGAGAAAACCTAAAATCGAATACCGATTTCATAAATCCTAAACCCAAAACCCAAATACAAAGAAACTCATATTGAAAAACAGAGTAACCCTAACACATTTGCCCAAACAGAATTTCAAAACCTGAAAAGAAGAAGAACAACAAGAACCGAAATGAAACGAATCATGACATTCTCAAGCGTAATCGCGACATTTGAAAATCGAACAACAAGAACCCAACGAAAACGTACCGCATTTTGGGGCTACATTTCCGTTGCTCTGAAAACGCAGCATTACAGCGTGATATCCTTCTATTGATGTTCGAAATTGATGATTGAGGAGATGAATCGATTGAAATTGTGGGGGTTTTGAGGAGATGAATCGATTGAAATTTTGGGGGTTTTGATTAAGTTTGGAAATTTTTGAGGGTTTTGATTAACTGAGGGGAAATTCACATTTTTTTGTCACATGCCGCGCACGTGACCTCTTTCCGTTAGTTTCCAAATGGTGTTAGACGTCGTGGGGTCAATTTGAAATTTTTGACAATATTTGGGACCATTTTTGCTCAAAAAAAATTTTTTGGCACCACATTTATAAAGGTTGTAGAATTTCGAAACAGATGCGTGTTTGGTGGGACCAATAATTCAATTCCCTCTTTTTTCAATTCTTCGTCAGCAACCTGTCGAATAAATTGAGCCGTAACTGTTGACGCCAATCGATGAACCATCTTGTAGCGGTGAAGTGTCGCGAAACCCAGGTATTGAAGGAGCCCTAGAGTATAGCTTATTATTGTCGACAAAAGGTGGAACTGGAATCTGTTGCGCTGACTCATTAGCCACTATATGGGCCGTGGGTGAAAAATTATTTCAGGAACCGAAGAGAGCTCTACATCAACATTTTTTTCTTAAAAGCCCCAACTCATCTCGGCTCTCTCCACAATTCAGTAAAATGGGGCTTTCAAAAGAGGGCCCAACTGGATCAACAAACCTCTCCGCAATAGCTGGATTATTCCCTTCAGTAGGCCAACCTTCCTCCTAGTTATTTTCTCCATCCAAACCATCCTCTTGGCCATCAACACATTCAGACCTATTATGTTCGGCCCTAACCACCACCTTATAAATATAATAAAAATTGAATATTTGTAAATGTAGTTGTTAAATTAATGAAAAAGAAAAAGTATATATATACAAGGTTCTTGATAAAGTATGAAAAAAAATAACGATGTGTTGAATTGTAAATTTTATACGCGAATGAGATATAAATGAATTATTTATTAAGAGATTGAGTTGTGGTGGTTTGTTGATAAATATAGTCTAAATTAAAAAAAAAAAATTGTTCCCCATTTTTCAGTGTTAAAAATATAAACGAATTAATTTTAATTTCGCCTCTTTACAAGTTCAAGTATTTAAATATGATTAAAAAATTTAATCGTACTAGAGCCTAAAGACTCATCCACGGGCCACGTCTTGGGTGCGGTTCCCTGGTGTGTTGTCGCCGGCACCCAAAAATATAATAATTACCTTAATCAATTCACAAATGTAGTAGAATAATACAGGTCGATCCCAAAAACAATAATGAAATTAAATTGAAACTTCGTGTATAAAATCAATTAAAAATAGGGAGTTTGGATGATTGATTTTATTAAACTAGTAAACATGCAAATAAATAATAACTGCAAGTAAACAATTATGAGTAATCAATAAATAAAATGATCTAGCCTCATATAGTAATCAATTATGAGTAATCAATAAACAATTATGAGTAATCAATAAATAAAATAGTCGATTTTGGTTTGACCCGACCCAATTTTATAAGTTGCTATATCTGAAATTAATCCTAAAATCCAAACCGGAGTCGCCTTTTGATATTTTAGATTACAATTCTTTGTTATTTGATTATATGATTTGCATGTTTTAATTAATAGATTTATTAGGATTGATCACCTAAATTTTTTGTTTATCAATTCTAGCTAGTTCACATAATATAATTTGTGATTGTTATACTTATGTGATTAGTGTAGCAACTAGGGTAGAGACCATTTTAGAGATAACGAAGTCCCTCACAAACTCATACTTAAGCAAATAAGAACCAAAATTCCTAAATCGACGTGCTCTTCTTCTTCTCTGGACAATGTCGAAAACCCTAACTCTCAAAACTTCTAGCGATCGACGGTGATAATCTCGCGATTTAACCATGAGGTTTCGCAATCCATCAATATTGCATCAATTTTAAAAAATTCAAATTCTTCACGATGAAATTTATAAGTTTTGGTCTGACCAGACTCGACCCAACCCGATTTATAAGTTGTTATATCAAAATTCATCTTAAAATCTGATTCAGACCCGCCTTTAGATATTTCAGATTACAAAATGCCAGATGGCGGCATTAAAAAAATGCACACATGACAGATTAACAATTCGGTAACCTATTGGAGCCAGTTCCTAAACCAATTTCAAAAATTTTGAAAACTTATAGGACCAAAATCAAAAAATCAAAACAATTGGGACTAATTTCAAAATGTTGCAAAGTTATTGGATTAAAAAAAATATAATCCCAAAAAATAAATGTATACGCACGTGATAAGTTATCGATTGGGTAACTTGTTGGAATCGATTTCAGAACCAATTTTAAAAATTTTGAAAATTTACAGGACTAAAATTATAAAATTAAAATTAATCGGGACCAATTTCGAAATTATTCAAAGTTATTGAATCCAAAATATCCAATATTGTCACATTTGTGATAGATTTTTTTTTCACTAACTAATCAATATCAATCATCGATCCAAATCTGCCAAATTAGTGCAGTCGCAGATTCCTCTACACATATTTTCTTTTTGAATAATTGTGAATTGAGAAGTTTGGTTGATGGGAATTTGTGCAATGTGAAACTGTCAATACTGCCAATTTGTCACTCCCGAGAATAGTTACAAGTTTAAATGCTTTTGCATCCCAGAATGTACGTAAGCTTGGCTTGCATACCAATTTAGAGCTGGCAATTCCGGCCCGGCCTGGCCCTGCAGCCAGCCCATCGGGCTAATTGATAGTCCGGCCTAAATTTTCATTAGGCGTGTAAAAATGTAGCCCAACTCAGTCTTACATGAGCTAGCGGGCCAACGGGCAACCTGGTCCAATGTCCAAAATTTTATTTTTTTTATTAAATAAAATTAATAAATACATGTGAACTAAATTTAATTTTTTGAAGACAAGAATTAGCATAAAAAGTTATTATAAATATCCAAATTCCTAGCGCCCGAGTTTTGTGATTTAAAGTTATTCTTCAAGGCGTTCTTCTAGTTCTTCAAGGCGTTCTTCAACGAAGTCGGCCACGAACGATCTTCGATCCAAGATCAAGGTGCTAAACCTCTTGGATCCGCGTTCTCCAGGTGGAAGTTCTTCAAGTTCTTCGTGTCTCTCGAAAGTCCTCGTAAATCAATCAAGAACGGTCTTCGATCCAAGATTACAGGGCTAAGTCTCTTGGATCCGCGTTCTTCTCAAAAGTCCCTCGAAAATCAAGAAAGAATGGTCTTCGATCCAAGATCACGGAGCTAAGCCTCTTGGATTCGCGTTCTTCTCAAAAGTCCCTCGAAAATCAAGAAAGAATGGTCTTCGATCCAAGATCACGGAGCTAAGCCTCTTGGATCCGCGTTCTTCTCAAAAGTCCATCAGAAATTATGTAAGAACGATCTTCGATCTAAGACTGCGGTGCTAAAACTCTTAGATCCGCATTCATAAGTCCCATAAGTCCCTTTAATCCAAGATCAAGGTGCAAAACCCCCTAGATTAACATTACAAAGTCCCAGTCCCTTTAATCCAAGATCAAGGTGCTAAACCCCTTGGATTAATTTTACAAAATCCCAAAATTCAAGCCACGGATAAGATTCGCCATGGATCTGACTCCGAAAATCTTGAAAGAAAGTCAAAAGTCAAGATCGAAGAGAGGATCAGAGTATCAAGTTATAGATTGTACTCGAATTTATATTCAACTCAAGAAATTATCTTTGTAATTTCTTTTTCGTATTTATTCATATTATTAAATACGAAATTTGTGTTTACAAATTTTGGCATGCCCAGTGGGACAATCTCTACCTCTCATCTCTCGTCTTCAAGCTCAAGTTACTATGATGACACCCCTTAAGATCAAGATCATAAGGGCTGTTGCGGAATCATCAAAGATGGATTCTAAGAACGCGAATGTCATCACGAGAAGTATGTCGAAAGGTTTATAATCACTCGATACTTCTGACAATGTTGTGAGTGAAGGAAACAACTTAGTATGTACTACCCCCTTGCTCCACCTCAAACTCATCATCAGATTCCAATATGGCTTCGGTGATGGTAACAGGCGCTACGACCGTCGAAGACCAGATAGCAAATCTGACTAAAGTCATCGAAGGACTCACAAAGCACATTCAAGAACAAGATGCTCTGATTACCAAGCTCATGAGCAATTCAGATAAGGCAGAGTCAAGTCGTGCAAAGGGAAAAAGAACTGAAGGGTACGAGGAGGATGAAACATCTGCTGAAGATCAACAAAATGGAGACGATGCATATATGAAGGACTTACATGTCTCCGTTGATGGTCTAGTTTCGGTTGACCAAGTAAGACATATCATACTCGGAACAACCAAGGACAAGTACGAGAAAAGCTCTAAATTGTCTTTCACCTACACCAAGCCATACACTAAGAGAATTGACGTTTTGAAAATGCCGGCTGGTTATCAACCTCCCAAATTTCAACAATTTGATGGCAAAGGTAATCCAAAGCAACATATTGCTCACTTTGTGGAGACTTGCAACAATGTTGGTACTTACGGGGATCATTTAGTTAAGTAATTTGTTCGCTCACTAAAAGGAAACACATTCGATTGGTACATTGATTTGGAGACCAATACAATCGATAGTTGGGAGCAGCTGGAGCAAGAATTTCTCAATCGATTCTACAGTACTCGAAGGACGGTTAGATCTGATTGAGTTAACGAGTGCTCGTCAGTGGAAGGAAGAACCAGTGATTGATTACATAAGTCGATGGAGGAACCTAAGTCTGAATTGTAACGATAGATTGTCTAAGACTTCAACAATTGAAATGTGCATTCGAGGAATTCTGTGGAGTCTTCGGTATATCCTCCAAGCTATTCAACTGAAATCTTTCAAAGATTTGGCTACTAAGGCTCACGACATGGAGATAAGTATAGCCACAAGCGGAGTTGAAAGGTCACTATCTCAAGAGTCCCGTAGGTTCGAGGACAATCAAGAAGTCAGAAATGGGGGCAAGCCCTTCGTCAAGGCTCCAAATAAAGAATCTATGGCGGTGACAACTACAACCGTTAAATTCCATAGAGATGAGAATGATGTAAGTGACAAAGAAAAAAATGCCATACAATACAATGGGCAAATGAGAACGTCTTTTAAAGAGTTGCAACAAAAACAATATCCTTTCTTGGACTCCGATGTTCCGGGCATATTCAACGACTTGCTTAAAGAGAAATTCATCGAGTTGTCAGAATTGAATCGACCGAATGAGGTTGGGCAGACGGACGACCCTAGATATTGCAAATATCACCGATTGGTAGGGCATCCAATTCAAGACTTCTTTATATTTAAAGAGAAAATCATGTGGCTAGCCGAACAAGGGAAGATTATACTTGAAGATGATGGGATGACTGCATATGTTCTCACCTTCGAAAATGACAATACTTCGTGTCATGTGGCTAATGGAGAAAACAACGAAGCATGTCATTCTGACTACAAGTCTGATGATAAAAATGATCATTCTGCAGCTGTAACTTTCACAGATCAAGACTTGCTACTTGGTTCACAATCCCACAATCGACCGTTATTCGTAACTAGTTATACTCTGCAGCAAAAAGTGAACCGAATTTTAATTGACGGGGGCTCAAGGTTGAACTTCTTACCTTTGAGAGTGATGAAAAAGTTGGGGATACCAGCAGACGACCCTCATGAATAGTCGGTTGATGATCCAAGGGTTCATTCTAGAAGGACAAAGAGCCCTGGGCACAACAGTATTGTATTTACTGATCGATGAGATGCCCTCGACTGTACTCTTCCAAGTCACAGATGCAAGGACATCATACAACATGCTCTTAGGGCGTCCATGGTTGCACGACTACGGTGTGATACCCTCGACATTACACCAATGCTTCAAATATCGTGAAGGTAGCAACATAAAGACGGTGTTTGACGATGATAAACCCTTCACCGGAGACTGAATCATACTTTGTTGATGCTAAATACTTCTTAAAAAGCACGAAGACGAATAAGTCCGAGAAAGATTCGTCGAAAGAAATAACCAAGGATGAACATATTGGGCGTAGCGAAGGAAGTGTGCCTCCATCTCGTGCCAAGGACAAACAAATCATTGAAGAAATCAGGGCATTGGAAAAATTGACTCTTCTCTTGATTAAACTAGACACCGAAAGGCCGTCTTCACAACTCAAAGGATTTACCCGTCCCATTCAAGGAGCTAGGACCGAGCATGGAGATATATCAGAAGTTGTGATCACAAGATCATACGGTCCTCAAGCCATTAATCTTCTTGTTAAGGCTGAATATAGTTCTCAAGAAAGCTCGACATTGAAAGAGTCACCCCGCCAAACTCCCAAACAATCCGAATATGAAGTCAATACTACTCAGAAAATGTTGAGAAGAAGTGCTATGCTACCAAGAGCACTTGGATTGGCTAGGGTACGCGCCACAAAATCCAATTCGCATTGCAATCAACCGAGCAAATATAAACTACATCACCATAGGAGAAACTTGCTCAATGAAAGATATGTTTGATGAAGGTGTTGAGAAGATGGAGTGAGTTTCAATCTTCAAAAGGTTGGGATCACTGAATAAGCATCAGAAATTGAGATATGTCTTCGAAAGATTGAGGCAGAAAATGGAAACTGTCTTTGAAAGGTTGGGGCCATTAAACAATCACCGAGAGTTGGGGACTATCTTCAAAAGATTAGGGCCACATGAAAGAAACGACCGTCGAAAAGTGAGAATTGTCAATTTTTCAAACACTCAGAGACTTCGGAGCCTGTATCCATCTCGTATGAGGCGAAAAACCATCTTGATCGTATCATGTGGAGAAGAGCTAAAAGGAAAAATGCAAACAGTCATCCATACTCAAGACAAAGAAGACGATGGAGAAATTATAGCTTCATCTAATTTCGTTGATGCTTATAGCATTCGACATGCAGTGCCTTACAATAGAGAAATAGCTCTACAAAGGAGAGTAACGTGGATGATCAAAAATGGGTACAGTAGTTAAAATATTAAATCCCTACTTTGTGGTTAAATTATTAAACTGTTAACTTATCCCTTTTAAGTGGTTAAGCTATTAACATATCCCTTTTAAGTGGTTAAATTATTAAATTCTTACTTTTTCTACAATAGTCACTTTTGACCCGCACGAGTATAAACTGTGTACGACACCCTCCCTCCCCCCTAAAATCAATCTATGTCTCATTGAACTATGTTTTAACTTGATCCTCTTTTAAAGTGGTACGTAGGCAGCTTAATATATTTCTAAGTTTGTCATAATTCAAGTGGTCTTATGCAAGTGAGTTAGCTTGATGTACATTCAAGGTATTAAAAAGACAAGTATTGGGGGAAAAAAATTTGAGCCAGCCGTGAATTACTAGGACTTAAAACTTAAATCAATTAAGTCTCGCTATATGGTGAGGACTAGAATGTATTTTCAATTAAACTAAAGTATGGGCTTTATTTAATTAATCATTGGGTCCAGTTATCCACACCCCCATAATTAATAGATGCACCCACTCTAATTTTATTTTTAAAAAATAAGACATAAATACACTTTATCCTAATTTTTGTCTCTCCAATTCCAACCAGAAATGGCCAGCATCGTCAATTTCTTCCATCACCGCCACCATCGGCCACCGGCGATGTCCCAATCTCTGACATTCTTATTACCCTCACGCGCCACTCTTCCAGCGACCAGACCCGCCTCATTTCACTCTCCTCTGGGATAACCAACACCCACCCCAATTTTCACGTCCCCCTTCGCATATCCCCAAAGTGAGAAAGAAGATATAAAAGATGTCCTTAATAAATGGTTCGTGACATTTGTATATAAATCAATTTATTAATGCTAGATTTGAATTAAAGCAAATTAATTTTTTCTTCTGGAAAAAAATTGCAGTATGGAACAAGTAAAATTGAGTGCACGACCATGGAAAAATTCCCAAGAGTCTCTGCTTTATCTAGAAAAGACCAATGTGGCTTCAGTAGATAAAATAATTAGGATAGTAAAAAATTACAGTGTGTTCTACTTCCATTATACCTTGTGCATTTTGTTTTTTTGTTTTTTAAAATTAAGCTATGGTGTTCATTCTCTTTAGGGGAGGGATGGTAGTGATGGGAGGGCAGCGCTGGGACGTATGCGCTGAAGTGGGTCGGTGTTATCGGGTGGCGGGACGCGCGCGGTGGGGGCGGCGCTTTGACGGATTTGCAGAGGGTGCAGAAATGAAACGGGATGTGAGAAAAATGGCAGAGAAAGAAAATTATAATTTTATTGAAGGGTATAATTGGAAGATCAATGTTAATGTAGGTGTATCTACTAATTATGGGGGTGTGGATAACCGGATTTGGATTTCATTAATTTATGTTAGCTTATTATGACAATATCTCGGTCCACCAAATAAGAATGAAGCCCAAGTAATACAAATGAAAGGCCACGCTTCATCTTCCCCGCTACACGCAGAAATTAAGCAAATCTGCGTCTCCTTCAACAGAGAGATCCCAGAAATCTCGCCATTCAAACCACGGCAAAAGCGGTGAAGCCAACCACCAAATCTGCATTCATTCGAAATCAAAGCACCGCCTCCGTCGCGCGAAATCAAACGCCGCCGCCGCCGCCGCCGCCGCTGCGTTCTGACACGTCTCTGCCCAGAAAAACCGCCGCACGCAGCCGCGTCTCTGCCTGCTCCTCGCCGCGAATCTTGTCGCTGCCGACGCTATTCCGCCACTCAGCGCCGCTTTCTGTTCGCACCACAAAGTTGCCGCCAGAGTTGAAGCCATATCGGATCTTCATAGCGCCACGTCACCAGTTGTTGTTAATGCTAACCTCGCTCAGAATCGCCGCCGCTCTGAATTGATTGGGTCGATAACTTGCTAATGGTGTTTGTAAGTGATTTTTGATGTTGCTGTCTGAAGCTCTGTCTTTGTGACGTCTGGGTCAAGTCTAGGCTGCCATGGTTGCGAAGCTCCGCTAGTTTTCTGATCACTGAAATTAAACCATCGAAACAGGGCCTGCCCTGAGAAGAACCAAAACCGAACCATCGAAACAGGACCTGCCCTGAGACGAACCAAAACCGAACCATCGAAACAGGACCTGCCCTGAATCTAACCGAAACCGAACCATCGAAACAGGGCCTGCCCTGAATTGAACCAAAATCGTCGATGAATTGCATCGAAACAGGGCCTGCCCCGAAACGATGAATTTCGAACACCCGTCTACGGAAGACGGTTGAGACGTTGAGGAGAAGAGTAGTGGTTGACGATGGAATGTGGTGATGAAATTTACGATCATTCTGATGGAGATTCTTTATTCTTGGCAGGTAGCTTGCAATTTTCAAATAATAAAAGATAGTAAAGTAATGGTGAGATACATAGAAAATAAGGTTTAAAATGTTACCTCTGAAAACCCTTGATGCTTGTTGTGCTTCGATGCTCGTTGTGCTTCGAATAAAGAAAAGAAAAGAAAAAAGTGAACGTAAAAAAAAACGTGGGGAGAAGAGAGAGAAGGAAATACCCGTTAATTGATCCGCTTCTTCTTGAAATGGAAAAATCAAAGACCCAGAGATCCCCTTTATATAGAACTTAAAATCCTAAACTAAAAAAGATTTGGAAGATTTGATATTATGAAAAGATTCACATCTTGTGAGATTTTAAAAAATCGAATCTTGAAATTCATATCTTGTGGATTATAACGAAATCTAAAGTAAAAGATATCCAATATCTTTGGATATATGCATATATCTTTCATATATTTATCCGTCCATATCCATTAAGTTGATCTTATATGGAAATTTGGACTTAACATATTGGTCCAACGAAAAAAAAATCGCAATTCGTCCACATCGAATTAAATCTCGTGAACAAAGTGCGAGGGGTCATTTGTAAGCGAATAAATTTAATCACGAATGAAATTACGACATGTGGAAATTACATGCTAAAAATCAATTGAATTTTTTATTTATTGGGAATATATGATTAATTCCTGAGATAAATTAATAATTGACAATGTAATCGGGTCTCTAAAGTCCGTTAAATTAAATTGGGTTTCTAAAGTCCAGTAAATGAAATTGGGTCTCTAAAGTCTAATAAATAAAATTGGGTCTCTAAAGTTCAATAAATGAAGTTGGGCCTCTAAAGTCCGATAAACCAAATTGGGTCTCTAAAGTCCAATTAATTAAGTTGGGTCTCTAAAGTCCTATAAATTAAATTGAGCCTCTAAAGTCCAGTAGATCAAGTTGGGCCTCTAAAGTCCACTAAATTAAATTGGGTCGGCAAAGTCCAATAAATTAAATCAAGTCCATTCCAAAACTGTGGATCCCATCAATCTTTCTAGATAACTCCAAATCTCTCCGGCCCGTCAAATCTAGGGCAAGACTCATATTCCACACCTATAAAAATGGGTCTCATTCCTCTCATTTTACACGCACAAAATATTGAATACACAGAAATTCGTAAGTCCTCCCGAATTTTGTGATTCAAAATAATTCTTCAAGGTGTTCTTCAAGGAAGTCGGCCACGAACGATCTTCGATCCAAGATCAAGGTGCTAAACCTCTTGGATCCGCGTTCTCCAAGTGGAAGTTCTTCGAGTTCTTCGTGTCCCTCGAAAGTTCCTCGGAAATCAATCAAGAACGGTCTTCGATCAAGTTTACGGTGCTAAGCCTCTTGGATCCGCGTTCTTCTCAAAAGTTCACTGGACATTTTTGCAGCTACAATTTGGTCATGTATACTTTGTAAATTGACAAATGTGACCTTAATCCCCTGTTTGGCTATTTGGCGGCAGATCAGTTTCATGAGCGGTTTAACTTGGCCTTGAGCAGGGGCTCCCACTGCGCAATACATGAGGTTTTTTATTCTTGACTACTTCCATATTTTGAGTTTAATTTGAATGCTCTAATTGATTATATGAGTTATATATATGATATGAGTAGGATTTACTCTAATTTCTTTCTCCCAAGTGATGTCTAAACATGAAAGTCACTATTGAAAAATAATATTATATGTACCGCGTACCAAATTTGGTCTAGAAATAGCACCGACAATGTTTTTATTAGAAATGCTACACTCCAATCCAATGCACATGCACATGGTAACGTGTAGGTTTGAAATGTCTCCCTGGGCCACCCCTTCAAAAAATAATTTATTTAGACAAAAATTTGTATAGATCTGTTTCATGTTAAAAACCTTGTTTTTAAATTTATGACATTTGACTATACTCAGGGTATAATATGAGTTAAATGAGTAAAATTGGTCAAATAGTTCAAGTTCATAGTATAGACGTGATAGACCAACTTATTTATTTATTCATCGATCCATTCACTCTTTCTTCTTAACATCATATATACATCATTAATTTTCAGATATTCAATTGTTTAAACTTTAAACACGCTATCATAATTTCAAAGGGAAACAATTAAAAGGGTGATCCATCCAATTGTGAACCGAGTAGCAAAAAGTTAAGGGGTGATGAGCTCTTAGCTATTTTCAAAAGCTAAACTTATGCTTTCCACAATTTTACCCACATTCGGAATGCGTCCTTTGAAGATAAGATCATTTCTCTCCTTTCAAATGGTATATTGCCAAATTAGATTCGAGAGCAATTTACCAGATTTTCGAATTCCTTGACCACAAAATTCAACCACATGATCATGAAGTTCAGACGAGCAGCAAATCTTAAGTCATTTGCATATTATAGACCAGATTTGTAATGCACCACTGCAAGAGGTGAAGATATGTGACACTGATTCAATAGTAGAGTGGCAGCTTACACAATCCATGTTGTCCCCTATCGGAAACAGCTCCCATCGAGCTAGATTGTCCTTGGTAGGTATGCGATTTTAAAGCGCCCTCCACACAAATAACGACACTTTCAAAGGTATTGATTTTTTTTTCTCTTTTTATTTTCATATGTATTTGTTACAGGATAAGAGTACCCTTTATATTCTAAGTAATGAAAATACCACATGTAATTTATCTCGGTTCGAATCCCCTGTTCCACTTTTCTTATTTCATTGGTGTTTCACTTTTCTGGATCTTTAACAGATAGACTCAGGGTATGGTGGTTTGTTGGATATTTTTTATTATTCCACGTGTCATTCATCCATATTATGGAATACAAAGTGGAACACGGAATAGGTGATCTCATTCTCATTTACCTTAAAAAAAAAAAAAAACACACTCTCACAATGGTTCATGGATCAATCAATCATTAATTAATCCATACATCATTTATGGGTCTAACCATCACCTCATTTCTACCTATACTTTTTTTGCAAAAAGTATATTCTCTTTCCATTTATATATTTGGATGGATGACAATCTCTCCAATTTAAAAGTCATCCACAATAATTTTAAACATTCTCTTGTATCCATTTAAATGTTTAAACATCCCTTTGGATAATCATCCTAGATTTGTAGATTCGGTGTTTTCTTTCAAAATTGATGTAACCAAACTTTTAAAAAAAGTGTTTCTTGAACATTGATATAATTATATTTAAATTTGAGATTTAAGAAAAAATAATGTAAATAGCGTTGAGATTCCGACTCATTTATTAAAAAGGTTAAATTCATGCATAAATATTTAAAAAATTATTGCAAATAACATATTAAATTTGGCTAACAATTATATATATTAGACCCGGACCTCTCGAGAAGCCCGGCTCTATTCTGCCATTCATAATCCAACTACATTTCAAGGTTTGTGGGACCATTTGACAGGAAAATTGGAAGTTTTATATAGAATTACATAATACGAATAAATTAGACAAAGCTAAAATAAATTCAATTTCGAGATAAGCCATCATTGTCTAAGATATATAATTAATAAATGTCTCAAAATTCTTGTAAGAGGACCCCCCTTCATTGACGCTCTTTTCACATGTTCCTTTCAATGACAATGCATTATCCTTCAAACTATCATCACAAAATAAAATGTCAATTTTATTCTTAATTTCATATCTCGATCTAATCCCATTTTCATCTGGATCAATCCTCAATCCAATCTTCCACTTATCACAAATGTAATTCCCGTTGTGGAATTGATCCGCGAAATAAGGCCAACAAAGAAACGGCACACCATTATTTAAACCTTCTAGAGTCGAGTTTCACCCACAGTGGGACAAAAAACACGCAATCGAAGGATGAGCCAGAACTTTCTCTTGAGGGGCCCATTCGACAATCTTTCCCATCTCCCCCACCCGATCGAGAAACCCATCTGGGTGTACGGCCCGTGACCCGTTCGCAAGATCCATTCTCACGACCCATAGAAAAGCCCGGCCTGAGAGCTCAAGCCCGAGTGCCAACTCATCCAATTGTTGCTGAGAGAAAGATGCAAAACTGCCAAAAGAAACATAAATCACTGATCCAGGTGGTTTGGTGTCCAACCAGTGTAAACAAGATGCATCTTCAGGATAAAAGTTGTAAGAATTGTTCATCCGAGTAACGGCCCGACGGGCCGTAAAATTGGGTTCAGTTCACAGGCCGAGGGTTCAATTTCATGACAAGTGTTGGTTATCACCATCCACTTGTTTTGATTATTAAATTTTTGACTGATGAATTTTGCACTTTCGAAGAAGGACTTTTGTGCTTTTAAGTTGCTGGAGAAGCCCCAGACTAGTTCATTTTTTCCCCAACAAGGTATATCTTCGGATAAGCTGATTTTTTTACCTTTTTGAATGCTTCCTGCAATATGAAAAATGATAATCACAGTACAATTCTTACATGTGATGGTATTAATTAATTAATGGGCTAATCACTTAATTGTAATTAAATAACAAACAAATGATCAAGTCTTTGATCCCAAATAATTGAAGTTAAATAGTCTAATAGATTAGATGCATGAATTAAAAATAAAATCATATTGCAATTGGGTCGTATGCACAAAGCCACAAAGTAATCTACTATCAATTAATTGAAATTTACCATTTAAAATAAATTTAAATCTTTTTTTTATTGGATACTTTCATGAGCACAACGATTCTAAGACACAAGAATCTGCCTTCTGTCATAGCCAAAATGGTTTGAATTAATGTTTACATGCAATTTACAATTATCACTTTATAATATAATACTTAATAATTTTGAATTAAATTAATAAATTATATTAGCAAATCAATATATTTAGATGAAACTACTCATACTAATTTAAAACATCACACAAAATGCAATTAAATTGTATAGTAAAACTGGTTATGTACTATTTTCTCAACCAAAATATATACATATTCAGCTACATTTAGCCTTTCTTGAACTGAATATGTATATATTTTGGTTGAGAAAATAGTACATAACCACAGAGCATTTAAAACAATTTTATGTGAAATTGTTTTACAAGGTGCAACGTACACTGCGTAGTATATTTTAGAAATTTGTAACTCGTTGACGACTTGTTACACCAAAACGTGTAATTATTAATGTTTTATGAACACATGTTGTGTGTTTGAGTGTAATAAGTCGTAAATTTCAATACAATAAATTGTAAGTTTTTAAAATACATTGTAACGTGTACGGTGAACCTAATACATAGGAGACCCACTCATATAAATTCTAATTTATTTATAATTTTTATTAATAGATTATATAGTTTGAGAATACTATTATATATAAAATATAAAATCGAAAATTAAAAATTAAAAATTTTAACTGACCCCTAATATTTTATTTCTGGCTTTGTCACGGGTCAAAATCACTGAACTATAATTTATCAAGTTTCAAAATTTGTCCCTTAATTGGAAATTGAGCGCAGAGATTCTAAGAAACAAGGATTTGCCGACACTCATGGGCAAACTATATTTCCAATCCATGAAATGCAATATATAATTACAAATTCTCATGAAACTTTTCATATTATAAAATTGATGGAATTACTTTTATGAATCAATATCTTTATAAATTAATATTTATAGCATTTAATTTTATAATATTAATTTATAAATGTAACGATATCAATTAATAAATATTATAAGTGCAATAATATATATTTTATATTATGAACAAATTTTGCCGAAAACCCACTAATATATATATAGTCCTTCCTTTTCAAAGTTATTTATCCATTTATTTTTTACACGGATTTTAATATAAGAGTTGTTTATTAGTATTTAAAGTGATAAATTGATTTTTAATTGAAAATATTGTATTCCTTTCTACTTTATTATAAAAGTAACTGACTCTTTATGAGTAAAATTAATGATATGAGATGTAATTTTAAAATATTGTGAGAGAATAGTTAAAAATTGTATAATTATTTTATTGTCTTTTATGGAAGGGGTAAATAAATCAGTAGCTAAATATTACCATAATCAGAATCAAGAATCCCATCTTCCAGAAGCTTGGGAATTTGAAGTGTCAAGGCCATGGCGGCATTTGAAGTGGGTGAAAAAGCAACACCTACGGCTTCAATCATTTCTGCAGTTTCCAAAATCCACCCAAAGGTAAGATCAGCTACGACGCAGGTGATTTTATCATCAGGATCTGAACCGTTGATTCTCTCGATCAACTCCATCAACGATTCAGGAAGCTTCCTTCTCAGAGTTTGCAACAAGTTGGAATCATTTTCGGCCTCAGGATCCGGGATCCAAGCCAGGATTAAGTTATCCTCCTCCTTATCCTCTCCACCAGCAGCAACTAATTTATCATGGACACTTTTTAGGTTAACGAGTGTTACCTTAATCCCCTGTTTGGCTATTCGGCGACACAGTTTCATCATGGGCTTAACATGGCCTTGACCGGGCACCGGCACTGCCAGTACATGAGCTTTCTTAACTGCTTCCATAACTGCTTCACTTCAATGACTTGACACCATAATATATATATATATAAAGATTTGAAATTTATAGATTTTAATGAATTTACAAATTTAGATTTTCGAATGAATATCAAATACTTAGATTTAAGTCTATTTAAAAATGTAGGAATTTAAAATCCTCAACAAAATTATGTCATTTGAAATCTCCCTCCTCTCTACCTTTTATTTCTCTTACCTCTTCACTTTCTTCTCTTCTCCCTCATCTTTTGACAATCCATGATTTAGAATACATACGTTTTTATATTTATTATTTTTCAAATTCATTAATTTCAAATTATCCCTATCCAAACGTAGTCTTGAATTATTTTACTTATTTCACTCATTTATATACATTTTTGTATTCCACAAAAATTGACTCGTATTATATCCTGAATAAGTTCAAATACCCATGAATTAAAAATAAGATTTATAGCATGAACCAAATCTATATAAATTTGTATCTATACATATATATATATATAATTTTGTCTATACTTTGCAACTTTTTTATTTTGGTCCTTTTAATTTTTATATTTTGATTTTCGTCCTGCAATTTATAAATTTCGAATTTTTAGTCATTTTGATATTTAAATTTTGACTTTTGACCTGTGACTTACATACTTTTATAAAAAAAAAGTTTATTTTGATTCATTTAAGTTATAAGACGAAAATAAAAAATTTAAAAGTCAATAGGATATAAAAAATTAAAAATGCATAAGATACATCATGAAAATTAAATATTAAAAATCAATAGGACAAAATTATTTGACGAAAAAGACCATTTTGCATATATATGTATATATATATATATATAACACGTATATAATTTTCATCTTATATTAATTAATTAAGCTAAATATATATTTTTTGACTCTTCCATTTATCGTGATCAATTTGAACACAGAAGTTATTACAGAATAGCATCTTCTGACTTCTGATATAGGGTATCTGATGATTCTATCATCTGTTGTATGATTGTCTCTTGAAATAATCAACATATTATATACAAAATAAATCATAAGTATACAAATGCATATAGGTGGTTCAATCTTTAGCCAAAATGCGATTTTAGTTTGAAAGTGGAGCCTCTTAAAATTAATTATATCGTTTTCCCATTTTGATGTTAGCCACTAATTTTTTTAATTTGATTTTCAATGAAACATGATCATTTATATGACTTTAGAAAAAAAATACTACCACCATCCCGAAAGATTTTGCGTCACTTTTATAATATAAAGATTAAGAAAAATGTATAATGAGTGGAGTATTGTAGGATAATTTTGTTAATTTTTTATGTATAAAATAAATAAAGTAGTTAGATTGAGTGTATGTGTGAGTTCCAAAGTAAGGATATTTTATGTAAATATATGAATATTGTGAGGATGAAATTTAATAAGGAACTTTCTTTTGAGTGTATAAAATATTGTGGGACGTCCAAACAAAAAAAATGTGCTAAGTCATATGAAACAAATGAAGTATTTCTAATTGTGGTTCAAAACAGAGCTGTAGTAGTTGGCTGTTGGGCCTTCAAAGGTTGGATTAGAAATGGAGCCCAATTCCTCTTCTTTCTTGATAATGGTGGGACGCAAGAAAGGTTAATGGGCCAATTTCATTTTATGTAAGAGTGTGTTTGCCTCAGCTAATAAACTAAGTTGTTTAGAAGCTTATAAGCTCCGAGTATTTGGCAAAAAAAATGATGAAGAGTTTATAATTGAGATTTTAAAATATATTTTTTATAGTTTATAAATTTCAAAAAATAAGTTTGAATATTCTATTTATTTTCCTACACTACTACACATTTAGAACAGACAAACATTTTTTGACGACGACAATTCTTTTTTTCAAACAGGTTCTCCAAGTTTATACTTGGAGAGCGGTTTTAAAAAAAAAAAACGATTTGAAACCGCTGTTCCAAAACTTTGAAACAACGATTTCAAACCGGTTTCAAGAATTAAATCTTGACTAAACGATTTCAAACATTGTTATGTTAATAAATCGCTTGTCTAGTTAATAACCGTTGTCTAAGTAAGTTAATAACCGTTTTTTTTTTTTATATATATCAAATATATGTCCAGAACCCTGCTGCGCCCTTCATTTCTTCTCTCCAGTTATTCCTCTCCCCCCAAATCGCCGCAAAAATCGAAGACCTAGCTCATCCCTCTCACCCAAATCAAGGCGTCATCGCTTCGGTTTCCTTCCTCCAACCAAATCGCCGCCGTAAATCGTTGACCTAGCTAGCTTCTCCCTCTCCCCCAAATCGCTAGCGCCCTCCTCCTCCCTCTCCTACCGCCGCCCTACCCTCCCCCACCTCCCCCACCATCGCATTATCCTCCCCACATAGCCGCCGCCCTTTCCTCCTCCATATATATATATATATATATTTTTGTTTTTATATATTTATATATATATATATATTTTTTATATATATATATATATATATATATATGTGTGTGTTTGGAATTAATTGTTAGGATATATATATATATATATAAATATTGTGTTTATATATATATGTTTGAGATTAATTGTTAGGATATATATATATATATATATATATATATATATATATATATATATATATTAATTGTTGTGTGATATATATATATATATATATATATATATATATATATATATATTTGGGATTAATTGTTAGGATATATATAGCTAATTTGTTATGATTAATTCTTGTTAGTGTGGAATTAATGTTGGTTTAATTATATTGTTGTTATTAGTAGCTTGGATTAATTGTTGTTAGTGGCTTGAATGAATTTTTGTTAGTGTTAGAAATGAACATTTTGTTAGAGATGAATAATGCACTTAAGGTGTTTGATAATATGTTTGTGTGAGAATTTAAGCATAAATTAGAATTAATACATTAGGATATATTTTGGTTATTAATTTAATGAATGGATAGTGATTAATGATTAATGATGATTAATGGTGATACATTAGGATACATATTGTCTTGAGAAGTAACAAAAATTGTGAATGAGTGAAAAATTGGAAGGATTTCAAAATTTGAAAATTAAAATGAATGTAGAATAAGTATGGTTAGGTATGCTTTTAGGTTTAATACTTTAAGATAATTGTCTTGAGAAGCAATCTTCATATTGTCATTCCTATAGGCATCTCTAGTTCCTATAGTTTATTGAATATTGTTTGTTTTTTATTTATTAAATGTTGTTTCTTCTTCTTTACAGGATCATGTCTCGTTTGCCATATTCCGGAGATGATGGAGATGATGATGGATATTCTGATGGAGATCATGACACATATGATCATGGTGCATATGATCGACAGCATCCTGATGACTTGAGAGAGTGTGACACTGATGCTCCCACCACCACTAGCAGCTCCGGGGAGAAGCGCAGACTCGGGTATAGCCACCATGTCATCTATTAAGAGAGCTCGAAAGCAAGGGGAAAACACTTGTGTAATTTTATTACAATTGAGCAATTTGAAATCGATAAATATATTGATTGATCGTAAAACCTAATTAAATATTATGTTATTACAGTTATCGTTCAATGAGTTTGGACAGGCAATAGGAAAAGAGAGTGAGTCGTTGTCCTTCTACATTGTAGCTGCAGTCAGGAGCGTGATCCCTATCGTCTTTGCCAAGGATCGGGCGTAATTTCAAACCCGACTCTTTGAAGGAAAGATTATGGGACGAGCTTACGGTATGTTAATTATATATTTATTGAAAGTTGTAGTATGACCCTTAAATTTACTAAATTGTTATGTTATATGCGTATAGACTACATTCAGAGGTTTTGACCTCACAAAGAAGAAGCAAATATTGTCGCAAGCTGGAGTAATGGCCAAGAATTTCCGGACTTGGTTGAGAAGTAACACACGAGATTCGGAAACTGGTCTTTACTCGGCTAGTCCTCCTCCGGCGTATCAGAATAGCCCTATGGTGGCTCCATACTGGGAGGAGTTTGTGAGCAGAGCTATGGAGGATGATTTCCAGGTAAAATTGATCAATGTCATTTCCTCAATTTCTAATGCCCTAAGTTTTTCAATGTTTATCATATTTCTATTATACTGTAGAATCAAAGTAATAAAAATCGCGATCAAGCCAAGTCGATGGAGGCGCGATATCGTGGATCGAACAAAGGTTATGCATTTAATAAGAAAAAATATAGTGAGATCAAAATCCTAACTTTTAATTTTTTTTTATATATTCACTTTTAATATATCTAATAAAGGGACACGTTCATCACTATCGTAGAAAGAAGAAAGAAGAAAAATTGGAGAGAGTGAGCCTATTGTTACCCGTTTCGACTTATTTCAGACTACCAGAAAGGGTCGAGATGGGAATATTCACGATCCCAGTGCACAACGCATCATCGAAGAAGTGGTAATATATCCATTAATTTATCTTTCAATTACAAACTATTATTTATAAACAAATAATTAAATAATAATCTTTTGTTTTTGTGATTCAGGAGCGTCTATCTCAGACCATGACACCCGACGACATCCGCATGTTCGGCCCTGATGATCTATTTGGACGGGCTATGGGTCGCCAGGAGCATCCCGGCCGCTTACGGAGTGTCGGATATGGCGTGACGAAGACATCTTTAGCAATGGCACCTGGTCTTCAAGCCATGAATATGGTGGGTATACTAACGGAACAAGTTGCCAAGTTGTCTAAAGATGTGGAACGTTTGAGGTCCGAGAGAAGAACGAGCCACGGAATGTCATCGAGTGGAGCAAGCTGTGAACATAGTGTCGCTAATGCTATGTTTTCAGCTAACCCTAGGGACGACTTTATTGAGGCACTTCAAAACGTCTCTCAGGTATCAGATATGCATGTCTCACATTTGTTTTAATTAAAGACTAGTGTATTAAAATTTTCTAACTAAATATCTTATTCGAACAACCAACGACCTTTTGCTACCTTTATTTGGAGGATCCCGATCGGTTGGTGGCCACAGGCTCATTGCACAGCTCCCATGGAATGATTCATGGTCATCCCATCACTCTTGGTTTCGTGAGGGTCACACTCGATGTACCCGTAATCGGACAAGAGGATTCAGCGGTGTCAAAACCAATCGATGAAGTCGTCACAGTCGGAACAGCGGTCGGGCACTTCATCGAATGGCCGAGCAACTTGGTCTCTAGCACCATGAGGGTAAAATATTTGTTATTAAAGTTCATTATCTTATTTGTGGTTCTAAATAATATTGCAAATTAATTGTAGAATCTGCCGACACCACATGAGGCTAAAGAGAAATCGAGGGGGAGAACAAGGGACTCCACTGCGTTCAGACTTGGTTATCCCATGACTGGAGACTTAGATCATGATGATCATTTACAGTCTAGGGTGCACCGGATGGTATCGTCTAATGCTTTCGATATAAATCCACGGTTCCATGCTTGCTCACTTTCATCGAATACTTTCCAAGAATTCGCCAAATGAGGAACATGTCTAAATCTTGAATGACGAAGTGGTTGAGTGCAACCACCATAGCCCTTTACCTCGGTATGTGTTTACTAATTCTCAATATTCACTTTTCAGATAGTTTAATATTCTTTTTAAATATTAATTAGCGTATATATGTTGGTTAAAGATATTTGGGTGAGGTATATCTCTCCGAGAGATAACCGAGCAAGTGGAATGTACTCATTCGTCTCCCCCAAGTGTCTTGCATAATGGGTGATAAGTGCAGACCATGGATGAGTTCGATTAATCATATCTTTGAATCTAACGGGAGCGATCATCTCATTTTTTTTGGCCAACAAATGTGGGGTGAGTGATGAACATTTCATTAAAATTTGTATTCATGTTTATAATATTTGCACATATATATGCTAAATTTGCAGTTAATTTTAATATTCTCAATATAATATAGGAACCATTGGGTGCTGGTCGCCATATACATGAATACATTAAGTGTGTATTTTATGGACCCAACTCATAATGGAGTTTATTCAAATCGCCCTGATCTCGTTTCATATATGGAAGCGTAAGTTCATTTTTAATATTCTATACAATGATTTGTTTTACTTTTAAAATTATGCATATTTAATATATTTTTATTTTTTAATTATAATAATAATAGTGTGATGACGATGTATCGAAGTCGTCTTCAGAGTCAAGGTTCAAGATCCAAGTTAAATAAAGTGAACTGGATTAACATTAAGGTAAATTTAATTTAGTAAATTATCAAATTAATTAATAGAAAGAAATCATAATTGTAATACGTGATTATAATTGTTAATCAACAGGTTCCGAGGCAACGAGATAATGACCATTGTGGACATTTTGTGTGTTGCTTTATAGAAGATATAATCCACGCTTCTCTAACGAACATTCCTCTCAATGTAAGTCAATTTATCGATTTATTTAAATTATTATTGATTGAATAAAAATTCATACTATATTGATTGATTTGTTGTTTGCAGTTTGTCTATGAACGTGAGCTCAAGTCTTACTCTAAGAAAAGACTAGAGAAATGGAAAAACGATTGGACGGGGTACCTTTACAATCGATTCTTATATTCATACGATATTAAGTGAATGTTGTTTGAATTATTGGTAGCATGTAATTAAATTATATATTTGTGATGATATATATTTCATGTTTTTGGTGTATTGGACGTATGTTTATGATTGTATGTTTATATATTTCGATGTTTTGGTATATATATATGTGGTTTATGGTTTTATTATAGGATTTTTGGTTTATGTTATATGGTATTGGACGTATATATAAGTTTTGGTTTATAGTTTTATTATAGGATTTTTAAAATGTAAATTAATAATTAAAAAAAAAAAGATATTGGACAGCGGTTAATAATCCTCTGTCTATGTAACATATAAACGAAATAAAAAAAATTAACTTAGACAGCGGTTAACAAATTAATTTGTCAAGCTTAAAAACTTGCAAAGCGGTTTAAAACCGCTGTCCAAGTGCTTTTCTTGGACATCGATTTTTTATCAGCTGTCCAAGCTTGGACAACTGATTTTTGAGAGAGTTGTTATAACCGCTCTCCAAGGTCATTTTTCACAGTTGTCCAAACTCAAATGTGTATTAGTGCTAATTACACCCAACACCACTAATATGTTCTTACATTCTAGTGGTTGCAAAAAAAATAAAAAATTAATAGTATTTAAATAAATAAAAAACTCATAAGTTACCAAAAGTGATCTATG
The DNA here is from genome assembly GCA_037126765.1 of Stenogyne calaminthoides. NCBI lineage: Eukaryota > Viridiplantae > Streptophyta > Magnoliopsida > Lamiales > Lamiaceae > Stenogyne > Stenogyne calaminthoides. Next base: position 27,334,614 of record JBBCBC010000023.1, on the reverse strand, counting down.
TTCAGCTTTTAGCTTATAGTCTTGGACAACTTTTATTTAATTTAATAAAAGATAAACAAAACACTTCGCCACACAATTTCTATTAAGTTATTATAATGAGTTATATTTTTTTTAAACTCCACTAAATTCTACACTTATAATAAATAAATCAAGTATCTAATATTCTATTTAAGATTGAGAGATATAAAATTTTGTAAACTCAAATTAGAAGTTCATTAAAAAATAATTATTTAAGAAATTAAAGGTTCATTAAAATTTATTTTGAAATTTAAAAGGATCAATATAATTTGGTAAAGTATAGTGTGAACAAGTTTTACGGTGAAACTAGTTAAGAAGTGTGACTTATATTACTAAAGTGTGTGACTTTTTACTGTAAAATGTGTGACTTTTTACTATAAAGAGTATTACTCATAAAAGTGAAGGGAGTGATTTATATTATAGTTAAAGAGTGTTGTAGTGATAACTAAAGTGTGTAACTTATATTATTAAAGAGTGTGACTTATATTACTAAAATGTATGCCTTAAAAAAAAAATCAATTTCACGATGAATAAGTTTCACAACATACCAACTCATATAATTTTGGACAAATAGAATTTTAGCGGGAAAATTTCCCAAAAAATGAGTTCAGGTTGCAAAAAATGCAAACAATCAATTTTTACATGTTACATTCATTATAAAAAATTGTACAAATTCCAATTTGTACAAAGGACTATATATATACGTTGAGTCTTCCATTTGTTGTGATAAATTTGAACACGGAACGTGCTACGGAGTATATCTTTTGTTTGAAGATAAAATCATAAAATCATGAACTGTGACAACCTGACATGTAATTAATAGTTAGTCCAATAATTTATCAAATATATATACAAAATATATGTTCATGAGTAATTGAGTATACAAAATGATAGAGATCCAATCTTTAGTCAGCACGGAGCCTCTCAGAATCATATGTTTTGAACACTTTGGAGAGCTCTAGCTAATTTCTTATTAGTATATGATATAGTAAATGTTAGGATTTGATATAATATGTCAATTTGAATTTATTTTAATTTATTTTTTATATGTGATTGAACACTTTGGAAAGCTCTCACTTGTCAATTTCTTGTTAGTGCTATAAAATAGTATAAATGTTAGGATTTGACTATACATTTCAATTTTATTTTTAATTTTATTTTTAATTTTTTTCTTTTTGGTATTTCTGTCTTTTCCAGGTGCAAAGACCTTAGAAATTCATGATTACGTCTCGTGTACAGTGTAACCACATTTTTTTAATTTAAAAAAGAGAAGGTATTGTGTGAAATATTGCACACTAGTGTTATGTGCAATACAACATATATAGAACAAAAGTGAGATAAAACTCGCGGGTCATCAAGGGCAGGGGCGGGCAAGTGGGCTTCAGGTTGGGCGGAATTGATATATATTTATAAAATGATATTTTTATCAAATATGTATTATAACTTAGTGGTTTAGGGTGGTTGTTAATAAATTTGGTCGTAGGTTCAATTCCTGTTGAACACATTATTTTTTTTTATTTTTTGTTAAATTTTTTTGTGTTACTACATCTATTTATAAGTGTTACTACATTGTTAGGTTGAAAAATTTTCATATCTTACGTAACACCTATTAAAACATATAGTAACACATAAATATTCATAAGGTAACATCAATCACAAGGTAACATATTATTGTTCATATGGTAACACATGAGTATTCACATAATATTACGACAATATGTGAACAGTGTTACTTATTACTAAAAAAACATGTGTTACTACATGAACAAAATGTGTTACCTTATGAAGAAAAACGTGTTACCACATGAACAAAACTAGTGCAAATGCGAAAAGAAATCTCCAATCCAAAATTACAGATTCAAAGAACAACTTGATGTGTTACTACATGAACAAAAAGAGTGTTATCATTTGAGCAAAAGAGTGTTACTACATGAACAAAAACTAGTACAAACACCAAAAAAATCTTCAGTCTAAAATTACAAATTTACAAAACAACGTAAAAAAACTGTAGAAGGATCTGAATTTCATCACACACTTTGTGTTTAGGGGTAATCCAAACACCATACACATATTTTCTCTTCTTCTCGCAGAATTCACACCAAAATTCAAATTTAACAACCTAATTTTATCCAATGGTCGGAGCAAAAAAGAAAATTAGGGCACGAATGAGGAAAAATAAAACCCGTTAGATCCGCCAGCAATCTGAAGAGAAGATGAAGATGAAGAAATATAATCTGACCGCATCACGGACACGCGATGGAAGAAGATGAAGAAAACTCATTAGCCCGCCAACAATCTGCCCTAACCCGTCTTCTACCTGACCGTGAGAAAAAAAAAAAAAAGTCTAATTGCACATTTCACTTGTATGCAATATTGCATACAAGTTTTTGTTTTAAAAAAAATTATGTATGCTTTAAGATTCATTCGTTTGGACATGATATTTTGAGGGAGAAAAAGATATATACCCATATTTATAAAAAGATAAAGATATTTACCCATCTCCCACAAAAAAATATATCTACCTATTTTATAATGAAAATACATATATACTCTTATGAGAAAAAAGATTTCTACCAACATGGCACACCTCCTTACTCACCTATCTATCTTTATTTTATTTTAATTGTGTGAATTAAACAAAAAATGTCAAATTATTTATTATAATAAAATACTTTTTTAATAGAAATAATAAATAAATCTATATTATATTAAAATAATAATAAATAAGTTTTAACAAATAATTCAGAGTTGATATACTGTGAAACTTGTTTACCGTAAAACTGATTCATTTTTACACTTCAGTTATCACGGTTACACTCTTTAATAATATAAGTTACACTCTTCAATTATCACGACTACACTCTTTGCCGTGATATAAATCACACACTTCATTTTTATGAGTAATACTCTTTATAATAAAAAATCACACTCTTCAGTTATATAAATCACGCACTTTAGTAATATAAATCACGCTCCTAAACCAGTTTCACCGTGAACCTTGTTCACCCCATACTTTGCCAATAATTTAAGAGATCAATTACTTTTTTTATTCTTTAAAATTGTAAATATAATTAAAAAATTAATTAAATTGATCGTTTTTAGTATAGATTTTTTCTCAAACCTAACAATTCTATTTTCATTCATCTCGTATCTTTACTTCTTTAGTTGTAATGTTGGAATTCTAAAATTTACAATATCATTTAAATGTAATATTTGTTTAACCCATAATTATAAATTTATTTATATGTATATATATTATTATGCGTATGTAATGTAATGTAATGTAAGGTGGGGGAAAGATAGATGTGTGGAGTAGTTGTGGGACCCATTTTCACTTTTGATGATATTTTTGGATAAAAAATATATAGTGAATATATTTTTTTATTTTTATTGCAATGGGTATAAATTTTTTTTTGTTATTTTAAATGGATATATTTGTCATTTTTCACATATTTTGATTGGTTTTGATTTCGATGCATTAATTTTAGTAGTTTCACATTAGTTTTTATTTTAAAAATATATATACTTTAAGATTCAATTTTTGGACATGATATTTTGTTTGGTTTTGATTTCGAGGCATTTTAAATAAGTTCATTTTAGCGTGACAACTCTAGTTATCGTATTTTAGTAGCTTCATTTTAGGGCGAGTTGTAGGTTGATACAAATATCATGAATTCAAAATAACACAATAATAAAAATAAAAAATTATAAAAATTTATCTTATAATATTGGAGACGACACAATTTGACATGACATAATATATCATGATAATAACACAACAAAAAGAAAATAAAATTTCCAACAAAATTACCAAATATTAAATCATGTATACAATTTAAACAATTTTTTCTTATATATTTTTTCTAAATTTGATGAATTAACACGAACAAGACACAAAGTTCCATATTCTTTTATCATATCGACACAATAACAACATGAACCTAATCTCGAACATGCAATTTTCAAAATTTCATATCCTTTCATCATATCGACGCAATAACAACACGAACCTAATCACAAACATGCAATTTTTGTATCGTTTCAGAGTATAAGATAAAAAATTACCACCCCTAGATTTAATTCTGCAGGTAGTGTGAAATTTCACAAAAGGGAAAAAATATTTTTCTAAAACAATAATTTTGGGGGAATTGTGTATTAATATAATGATAATTCTACGGATTTAAAAATATAAAACAATATGTTATAAAATATATAAATATAGAACAATATATTAGCAAAAAGGGGAAAAATATTTTTCTAAAACAATAATTTTGGGGAATTGTCTTTTAATTTTTTATTTTGGTCGGACAAAGTTAATTGTTTGTACATCAAGCATCAAAATACTCAACGAAATCGTCAATCCACTTTATAACCCACATAACTCCAATTTGTTCCCAGAATGAATCGAACCCGAATCTCCCACTCAAATGAAGAGTTCAATGGCCAGGTGGGCTAATTGTCTTTTAATGACAATTCTACGAATTTAAAATACAGACCAATATGTTATAAAATATATAAACATAAAATAATATGTTACAAAATTTATAAATGTAAAATAATTAAGCCCGAATAAGCCCAAATCGAGCTCACATTTTTTTAAAATATATTATCTTAAATCTACAAATTTTAAAATATATTATCTTATATTTACAAATTTTAAAATATATTATTCTACATTTCTAAAGCCATAAAATTATTGTCCTTATACACAGTTACTGTCCCTTAAAAAACAATATTCACCTCACAAAAGTAGAAGATCAGTCGGACACAACAATAAACTTCTAGAATATCTTACATAGTAGTAAGGTCATATACATTGCCTAGCTAGGTTAATTTGTCAAAATCCAAGTCCTGGGCTTAGCTAATAAACAGAAACCAAAAGAGAGAGTGGCAGATTAAACATTACATAGTTTTCCAGATTTCAGATTTCAAGCCCAAACGCCACGAAACAACGGGCGGGTCGAAGCAGCAGTTTCCCCAAACATTTCGACCAAATCGGAGCATTCATCATTCTCTCCCCCTTCCGTCTTCAACTCCAACCCCAGCTCGTCTTCTATATCATCAGACGCCGATATCAGCAGAAACTCGCACCCTTCGTAGTTGAGGAAATTGGGCGGATCAGCCGGACTAAAACGCCTATGCCCGAATTGCCCCTGCAGCTGCGCCGGAAATGCTGCTTTCCTTTTATTCTTTAACCCCTGGAATCGGGATGAAGAACCAGGGTTTTGATCCGGATTCTTGATCTGGATCAGAAACGAGGCTTCTCGGGCTATGTTAAGGGCTTCCTGCGGTTCCCCTTCTTCGCCTTCCACCGGATATTCCAACTTGTAAACGAGGTGGGTGTGCATTTTGCTGCTTCCAGCATTGTGCCTCAGGATACGGTACACCCCTTCTCCCGCGGCTCTGCAATCGGAAACGTGCCTATGGCCTTGTGTTGCCGTATCATATCCGTCTGTTACATCCATTATATCATACAATTAGGAAATCAACTAATTAATTAGTTAGTTGGTTGTGTAAATTAACCAGTGTTTACCCTGCACATACTTCTTCGTAGTAAAATAAGTAATACATCTCATCTAATACTTTATTGTAAAACAACTAATACCTTTAATAAAAGAACTAATACTATTAAAAGAATTTACACAAAATGCACACTAATACTTTTTTTAATGGAACAACTAATACTGTCAAAAATACACACTAATACCTTTTAATTGAACAACTAATACTGTTAAAAAATACACACAGAAATTCAAACCAATTGTTCGGTTTACAAATACTATCTAACTAATGCATTTTAATAAAACAACTAACACTATTAAAAAATACACACAAAGTACCTTTTGATGGAAGAACTTATAATACTGTTGAAAAATACACACAAAAACTCAAACCAATTGCACGGTTTACACAAGACTTTTCCTTAATTAATGGTGGGTGTTATCCATAAAAATATATTTAATGTACGACAGTATTGTGTAAACCAAATTTACTCTGCAGCTGATTAATACCAATAGTTGTTCCATTAAAAGGTAGTATTACTTATTTTACTATAAAGTATTAGCTGCAAAACAATTGCACAATAAAACTGGTTTACTCAAACCAACTCTTACTATATACAATTAACGGTCGTACCTCCTTTGAGAGCAGACTTAATGTTTTCAATATCAGTAGTAACCATTTCAACAAAGCCCCAAAAGGGGGTGCTCTTCTTGGTAGGATCCGGGAGCCTTTTCCGACCCATCACTATCAAACGAAGCAGGGTCTGTTTCTCAATGTCGACTTGTTGGCTACCACTTCCGCCACCAACGCCGTCGTCACTCGATTTTTCTTCATCGCCGGATTCCTCCACCGCGGCTTCTTTGCCGGAGTGGGGATCCTGTTTTAGTTCGACAGCTTTCTCGCCGGATTCGGGGCGCAGAACCATGTACATGCGCTGGACGTCGTCCGCGCTGTGTGCTTCTTCTTTGTTTACTTTCGGCCTGTAAAAGAAGAATATTTCTCCTCTTTCCTGTACTCATTGTTACGTACATTAATTAATGTACATTTCATGAATTAAAATTAAGAATCAGGGAATTACGTGCCTGAATTTCAACTTTGGCATCGGTTCTGGTTTTGGTTTCCTCGCCTTGTCCCATTTGGTCTAACTCCTTTTGGTAAGAGACGGGGGTAAAGTAAAGTGGTGAACTATTTTCAGTTACAGAGTTTTTAGTTTACTAAGTGGTGGAAGTGAAAAGGTGGGAATGATGGACACGTGTTAAGCAAGAGAATAGAATTTGATGACACGTGCGCAACATTGACACGCGTATTAACCCCCACGTAGCTCCATGTTTCATTCATATCAATATCCTCTTTTCTACTTTACTCACTTTCGATCATCTACAAATTTTTTTCTTTTGATAACTATTCGTGATTTTCAATTTACAAATATACCCTTTTCAACTGATAAATATATTCGTTCCACAATATATTTTAATTTTTAAATAAGATCTGGATCTGAACTCTACCCGATCCAAACACAAGCCCGACACGAACTTGCCTTATCGCACCCTAATTTTTTTAAAAATTCGTATCCCCGTACCGGTATCTTATCGCACCCGCATCTAAGCAACATAATATTTCCTTCATTCCTTCCAGTATGTCTTATGTTTAGAGTTTGAAGTGTTTCAAAAATTGGATTCAGAAACGAGAACACTTGATGTAGACTTGACAACTTCAAGTATTATATCCTTCAACTCAACAATAGGAATTGAATAAGCGAAAGTCTTAATACCTTTTATCACAGGTCGTGTTGACCCTCAAGTGCTCCAATTGTAAGGAAATAACTACGTTAGATTTGAATTTGATGTTATTCAGAAAGTGAAGTGCTACCATACTTCTCTATCAGATATATCAAATATCATAAGTTGTAAGGTGTTGCACACGCTCAAGGATCATATTATCTTTAATTGAGCTTACCAGTCTGTTATGAGCTAGGAATTTCTTATATTCCAAGCAAAGGTAAGTCTTTTGATCCATTTTGATCTGAATCTCCATCCCAATCCCAGGATCTTCCATGACATGGTAGATAATATTCAATGCATCTTGTTCTCCAAGAACATTTAATTAATTATGACGACACATGTCATAATTATCTTTATTGAGTGTATTCAATTATATTTGCGTTGATAACTTTTGAAGCTATTGTTTAGTTTATTTGAAGTGATTCAATGAGTTAATGTTCATTTATGTATCAATATGTTCAATGTTAAGCTAACAGACATCTGAAAAATTTAATACAAAATTTGATATCGAAAAATAACTTAAAGTCATTAATCATCAATCTCCTTAAGTATCCCCATTAATCAGATTCAGTTCCAAAACATGAACTCAAATCGTTTTAGCTTTTACTCCAATGAATTTCTAAAACTCCCACTTAACAACATGAAACTATATGCTTAATAACATTTATCATTATAAACATAATAAAGCATAATCATGTTATGAGTCAATAAAATAACTCAAAGTAGTCAAAAAATTTCAATGGCTACTATAAGCCCAAAAAATCAACTACTAAGGCTATTCTTAATCTAATCTTATTTCAGCAATACTATCAGGCATTTTTCATGAATAGCTTAAATCCTCTTTGATATTTATGTCTCTTAAGTACTGTAATACTCGTGCTTTTAGTACTATTATTTGGTCAATATATATCACGCGCTGCGTGCATTTTATATTAATTACGTGTAAACATTATTTGTCCGTTATATGTAATTCCACATTATTTATTTTGCGTTTAAATTATTTTAAAATTTGAATTATTTGTTGTGCTCATATGTGATTAGTGGTGAGAAAATTCTAATATAATTTATTGAAATTTAGTGACATTTGAGTGCACATTGTAAATTTTTTAATTATTGTATAAATTAAGTATAAATAATTTGAGAATTAATTAATAATATTAATAGATATAAAAAAATTAAAGTACATTTATATAATATATAAAACTTAATAGGGTATAGTGTGTGCATATATATATATATATTAGCTAACCTTATAAAATATTAATAATAATAATAATAATTAATATCATGGGTGAAAACTAACTATCCCAATATATATATATATATATATATATATATATATATATATATATATATATATATATATATATATATATAAGTGTGTTGGTGTGCGTATGCATAAGATCACCCAAATTAAATAATACAATAGTAGTTATATAATTAATAAAATTAAAAGTAACTTACCCATTAAGGAAAAGAAAAGAGGCGGTTTAGGTGTTCGGATATATACTCCTGATGCTATTTCAAAAAGGGAGAGGACGAGAGGTTTCGCGAAACAGAAAGGAAGCAAAAGAAAAGAAAAAAAAATAAAAAATAAAAAAATGAGAGGAAATAGAGGGAAGAAAAGGAGAAAAGCGAGGTGGAAGTGGTAGTCGTTAAGGACGTGCAATTAATATAATTGAGCTTTATAAGGCGGTTTAACAATCTGAAGTAGCGATATTTTGTGGATTTGAGTTAAATAGAAATTCATTTGCAACTACATTGCATAAACATAATAGTATGTGATTCATTTGTGATTAAATGACAATACGTTGATAATATGTGGATTGTAAGATTTGATTGATAATTATTTGATGTAAATTGGATATGTGAAATGTGAAACTTATGAGTTAATATATGTTGCATTGCATTATGCATATCATGCATTATCATGAAATGAGATTTGATCAAATGATGTGATTTGACCACTGATTATACATCGAGGGTGGAAGGGGCGACCTGGGGGTAATGCGACTAGGGAGACCCTGGCGTAGACCACTCAAACAGAGGGAAAGGGAGACCCAAAGGGCGATCTCTTGACTTGACTTTGGGCGGCGGTAAAAGAGGCGGCCACCCAACGAGGCCACCTTTTATATATAAAGGTGTATAACTGTGAGTCTGGGGTCCTGCGAGTGATTCATAAATAAGCTGGTGATTTCAAAAGAGAGTGCATGTTGAAGGATTTTCAAAAGATTCACAGCATCATGCATAATTTCTGCTTACTGAGATTTATATATCTCACCTAGTTTATGCATTGTAGGTAATTTTGATGAGTTGTGACGAGCTAGCCTTACTGGACAAGCTGTGCAGCTCTTGTGGGTTTTGAGTGGCTGTGTACATAGATGACGACCTGTTGGGCATACCGTGACTTATTGTACTTCTGTTGTTATATTTGGAGTTTGATTATGAATTTCTAATTTGTTGGTACTGCATATATATAAATGAATGTGAATAGGTTATTTTAGATGTGAATCGATATTGTTTAGAAAAAAAATTATAGCATGTTTACAGGCTAAATTATATTTATGTTCGTATTATATTGGGTAAAATGAGGGTGATCGTGACAGAGTGGTATCTGAGCATGGTTTGGGATCTCAGAGATGCCTATGTAATTTGAGCTCAAAACTTGGGGGAGCCCAAAACACGTCAATAAGCTTTTCATTATGTGTTGTGTGTATTTCTTAATTTCCATTTAGTGAAGTGTCTTAATAAAAATACTTGTTATAAAACATATTAAACTATTGCAATTTCGAGGACGAAATTTTTATAACGAGGGGAGGATGTAATACCCGTGCTTTTAGTACTATTATTTGGCCAATATATATCACGCACTGCGTGCATTTTATATTAATTACTTGTAAATATTATTTGTCTGTTATATGTAATTCCACATTATTTATTTTGCGTTTAAATTATTTTAAAAATTGAATTATTTGTTGTTTTCATATGTGATTAGTGGTGAGAAAATTCTAATATAATTTATTGAAGTTTAGTGATATTTGAGTGCACATTGTAAATTGTTTAATTATTGTATAAATTAAGTATAAATAATTTGAGAATTAATTAATAATATTAATAGATATAAAAAAATTAAAGTACATTTATATAATATATAAAACTTAATAGGGTATAGTGTGTTTATATATATATATATTAGCTAACCTTATAAAATATAAATAATAATAATAATAATTAATATCATGGGTGAAAACTAACTATCCTAATATATATATATATATATATATATATATATATAAATAAATAAAAGTGTGTTGGTGTGCGTATGCATAAGATCACCCAAATTAAATATTACAATAGTAATATAATTAATAAAATTAAAAGTAACTTACCCATTAAGGAAAAGAAAAGAGGCGGTTTAGGTGTTGGGATATATACTCCTGATTAGAGATGTTAAACGGGCTAGCCCTAACCCATTAGGGCCAGCCCTACAGGGCCACGGGCCTAAACGGGTTAGGGCCTTAGCGGTTCACTTTTAAACGGGCCATTAAGAGCCGTAACCTAACCCTAACCCTAGCGGGCCTCGGGCTAAACGGGCGGGTCACACCGTTTTTTATTTAAAATACAATCCAAATGCATATTAAATATATTACAACTATCACAAGTTCACAACTTAAGTACTTAACTCTAACCATAAATAAGTCCAACATATATTATAGAACAAAATAAGTCCAAAGCATAAAATCATACAAATTGAAAGTCTAACAAACAAATTAAAAGTTTAAAGTTGCATAAGGCACGTGGGCTTCCACATGTACAAAAACAAAAGACTCATCATTCGACCCTTCCAACTTCCAACTCATCATCACTCTTCATCATTCGATCCTTCCTTGGACAAAGACTCATCATCATCAACTTCCAACTCATCATCTTCTTCTTCTAAAACATGCATACAAAACATTTAGTTACTAATAAACAAGTTTATTTAATTATATGAAAACGAAATATATATATATGAAATAATTAGAACATTACCAACATCAAATCCTTGTAGCCAACTACGAGTACAAATAAGGGCTTCCACGTGATGCCCAAGAAGTCAACTCCTATACTTGATGAAAACACGAGCCCCAATGCTAAAAGCGGATTCAGAAGCGACGGTGGTGATTGAGATGCTAAGAATAATTGAATATATTGGTGAAGGTCACGTGATTCGTGAATGAAGTGAATATATAAGTGAAGAAACTGGTGAAGGTCACGTGATTCGTGAATGAATAATTGAATATATTCTTGGACCTCTTTTAAGCCCATTTTTTATTTTTTTTATTTTTTTATTCGTGAATGAATACATCTCCTCCAACAGCCCATTTTTTATTTTTTTTAAATAAAGAAAAAGCACTCAACACTTCAATGACCCATTTATCATTCTTGGAGTTGGACCTCTTTTATTTTTTTTTAATTTGACCCATTTATCATTCTTTCTTTTCTTTTCAAATTTGACCCATTTATCAAGCCCATTTATCATTCTTCTTGGACCTAGAGATGTTAAACCTTTTATAAAATTAATTTTTAAAAAAAATGACCACGAAAGTTGGCGCCCGACCGGGCCGTAGGGTTGTTCGGCAAAAGGTCCGGTTTTAAACGGTCGAGATACCTAAGCCTAACCTGAAAAAATTTTTGTTAATTTGGCCCGATTTGGGTCCGTTTAACATCTCTACTCCCGATCTTTATTTCAAAAAGGGAGAGGACGAGAGGTTTGTAAAAAAGGAAGCAAAGGAAAAAAAAAAAATAATAAAAAAATGAGAGGAAATAGAGGGAAGAAAAGGAGAAAAGCGAGGTGGAAGTGGTAGACGTTAAGGTCGTGCAATTAATATAATTGAGCTTTATAAGGCGGTTTAGCAATCTGAGGTAGCGATATTTTGTGGATTTTAGGTAAGTAGAAATTCATTTGCAACTACAATGCATAAACATTATAGTATGTGATTCATTTGTGATTAAATGACCATACGTGGATAATATGTGGATTGTGAGATTTGATTGATAAAAGTGATTACCGTTGGCTCATTATTTGATGTAAATTGGATATGTGAAATGTGAAACTTATGAGTTAATCTGTGCTGCATTGCATTGCATTATGCATATCATGTATTATCATGAAATGAGATTTGATCAAATGATGTGATTTGACCACTGATTATACACCGAGGGTGGAAGGTGCGACCTGGGGGTAATGCGACAAGGGAGACCCTGGCGTAGACCACTCAGCTTAGGCAAACGTCTTATGATTATATGGGGCGACGAGGAGATATTCGGCGGCGAATCTCGACGCGTGACTTTTACGGAAGGGCGTCTGGGGAGCGGCAAGAACGAGGAGACCTGGCGGCTACCCAAATAGAAGGGCCACCGTTTTATATATATATGGGTGGATTGAGCTCATTCCGGTGTATAACTGTGAGTATGGGGCCCTGCGAGTGATTCATAAATAAGCTGGTGATTTCAAAAGAGAGTGCATGTGATGAATTTTCAAAAGATTCACAGCATCATGCATAATTTCTGCTTACTGAGATTTATATATCTCACCTAGTTTATGCATTGTATGTAATTTTGATGAGTTGTGACGTGGCCTTTGGACAAGTTTGTGACTCTCAATATGTACATAGATGACGAAATTGGGCATACCGTGGCTTATTGTTACATTGCTATATTTGGAGTTTGATTATGAATTTCTAATTTGTTGGTACTGCATATACATAAATGAATGTGAATAAGGTTATTCTAGACGTGAATCGATATTGTTTAGAAAAAAAATTATAGCATGTTTACAGGCTAAATTATATTTATGTTCGTATTATATTGGGTAAAATGAGGGTGGTCGTGACAAGTACTATATTTAGTACTGACATTATTGAAAATTATGGCAGTGATGATTCGTATACAAGAGTTAAATTTACCTCCCGAGGTAATAACATCGGATCAATGAATCATCTTTAATACATAGACATGTGTCGTCCCAATAACTTGTCTACTTGAATCTCTAACCCAATCCACCAATTATTTTCTCATAAAAATTATCACCATTACTATTAAATTCCAATTTTGACATAGTTTTGTCCTAGAAAACTACTCTAAGTCTTCTTGGAAATGTCATAGTTCAAGTTTCAACTCTTACTAAGTTTTGAGCTTATAAGTCGGAATAATCTTATGTGATAATAAGAAAGGGCGATAAACTATACATCTCCATCAAATAACTTAATGTTTCAAAATTATGTGTTAATTTTTCATGTAATTCTTAAAATTTGCATTAAAAAATCTCGAATTTGTTGAACACAAATTGTCCATTAATTCGAGTCATGCCGATTAAAATTGAGCAACCATTTAAACATCCAATGCTTAAATACCTAACACGTGAATTCTTAAGCTTATCGTCAAGCAAGAAAATTTAATTTCAAGCATAACAAGCTAATTCACAAGTGAAATAAATTTAATTGTGGTTCTCAAATTAATAGATTAAAAAATACTTGAACATCCTAAGTTTAAATATATATATATATATATATATATATATATATATATATATATATATATATATATATTTTGCAAATTAAGAATCTACACTACCATCATAATTTGGAGGGTTGATCATTACAATAGCATAACCTGTAGTAGGTCTCCAAATCAATTGCAAAAGCGCAACTCCTAGTTTGGAACCTAGACCGATGACTTACCCTTTGATGAGGGCTAGTGAAACAAAGTTAAGTTGGTTTACAAACAATGTGCTACATTTCATGTCCCTATAAAAGTCCCGTTAGATGTAGAGGAGCAAAAGAAAGGGTCTTTAAGTACTCATTGGAGCGAAATCTCCAGTTCACTTTTAACTTTGATGGAAGACATCTTATCAAATTAATGAGAAAATCATATTTTAGTGAGGAACGATTTTAAAGGCGGGATATTAATTGCTTAATCGAGATCCATCATAATATCTAAGTCACATTTGAGCAAGAGATTACCCAAACAGGACATATACGGACTAGCAAACAGCTATTTGTCTACCCAAGCATTTAATAAATTAAATATTGGGGCCGCCTACCCAAAAAATTATAATGCGGACTATAAAAGTGTTTAACAAATCAAATTAAAACAGTTAAACAAGTGGGATTTAATAATATGATATCGGCTACATGGGTCCGGGTTTTTGGATCGAAAGTTCGGGGTTCATCTCCTTAATCTATTCTTTCTATCCCCTTTTCTATCACTTTAATTCCATCCTAATTCCACCACATATTTCAACTTTCAAACAAGATTCAGACCCCAAAGGACCTAAATCTACCAATGTATGGTTCGGATCGAGTCGGGAGTTCGGGAAGGGGTTTGAGTTTTAGGTTTGGGTTCGGGGGATTAGGGGTTGGGGTTTAGGATTTCGGGCCTGGATCGTGTTTGGGAGTTGTAATATGTGTTGGAATGAGAATGAGATTAAAGGATGGAATGTGATAGAGATGAGATTAGGGAAGATGGGTAAAATAGTCATAAAATAGTATATTTGTGAGTTGAAAAAGTTAAAAGGCAAAAAAGAGGTTGACCCTAGCTCTTTTTAATTGAGAGAAAATTACACGCTTGGCAGCTACATATTTATGCAGAAAAATACTAACTCCGTCCCGGAATAACGTGCACCCCACCTTTATTATCGAGTTTTTGTGAGCGAATTATTTATTAATATTTCAAATAATAAAGTAATTTTTAAGGAGGGGTATTATAGATCTACCTCTCATCTATTACCTGCATCTTTAAAAATATTTTATCATTTCAAATACTAATAAAAAACTCGCTCGTAAAAACAAGTAAAAACAGTAAATATGCACGTTATCACGGGACAGATGGAGTATAATTTAGTAATTTTTGATAAAAAAAAATAAAAAGGGATGTGACTAAAACTACGTCATTTTGTGTATTATTTATCAATTTACGGTATTTGAGATGAAGTTGGTTAAAATTGAATTTATGTGGAGCTGAATTGAAAAATCACATATCTATAGAATAATTTTAATAAAAATGAAAAATTATGAGACCAGTTTGAATTAATTTCCTATAAATCTATATCTATACTATATATAATAGCAATAAAGTGCGTGCGCTTCATCTTTGCCGCCCAGTTTTAAGAGCGCGTGTGAAGGCTGGAATTTGTAGTTATAGACTCTGTATTGTGGCCTGTGGGGTCCATAATTTGGTAGTAATATATAATTTGCTTACTGACTATACTAGATAGTGGCATTTATTGGTGGAATGTACACAACATATTAGAAGAAAAAGCATTTTATATACGTGGCATGTTAGCATCACGACAGTTGCACAATGAGGTGTTGTAAAATAAGACATTCACTGTGTAACATATGGACAGGTGTCGAAGAGATAATAAACAAAATTTTGCAGTGCCTTTTATATAGATATATACATTCTCCTTGCAAAGAAATTATGTTTAGTGAAAAGTGACATCTGAGTCTCACCTGTGGCAGTGAGTTTTGTAATAGGTAATGTATATTGGTTTATTTCAATATAAATGTATATTTGTGAAAGTGAATATTGTTATGATATGGATACAGAGAAGACATAATATATTGTTGCAATGCGTTATGGAGAGACAGACAATATCCAAAGTTGAATGTGTAACGTATACAGTACTAGAAAATGATACTTATGTTATATTGTTTTACAGCAATAATATAGTTGGTGGAACTTTCATGTGTAATATATGTGATCCCTGTATTTCAGGAAGAAATGAATGAGGAAAAAGTTAACGCTCTCTTTGTTCCAAATAAATACTATGAGATATAAACAAGTCCAAAAACATGTTTCAAGCAGATTGGAAATAGTTGAAATTGCAGAAAATAGTTTCCAGGTTATGCGTTTTAGTTTCATAAGTTTAGTGACATGTTTGTAAGGATGTAAAGGCTGATCCAATCTTGGAATTAAAATAGGCGATGAGACGAATTAAGGATTGGAGCGGCGGGTGGTTGTAAAAGGCGTGTTATGTGTTTGTTTTAGGTGATTTGTAGGTTGTGTTTCCAAATTTGGATTTAGGTAAGATGAATGCTTTTGTTGCTACGTACGGCCGGCTAAGGGGAAGTTTACCGTTCGAAGTAGGCGATGAGACCAAGACCAAGTATTGTGTGCGGTTGGATGTGGTTTCGGCGAGTGAAATGCTTTTCAATTAGTTAGTGTTTCTTGGCTCAACGAAATGTAATGAACTGTATATTAGTGGCGGGTTTTTAAAATACACAATTCTTATATGGGACTGGTTGATTATTTATTTCTATATTTTTTCTTTCATAGTGATTTAATAATTTATTTTTCTTAATTCATTTGGAATTAATGATCTATATGGTTATATTTAATGATAAAAATTAATTGCGTCAACTCAGGAACTCTAATTCTTCAATGTCAAAAACTTATGTGAACGTGAACCTGAGTTCACGGTGAACTCGATTTAGGTGTATTGTAAACTCTTATCTCTCTGCGATGCAATTCAATAGAGGAGATTAGCTGGAAAAAAAATTATATATACCTTTCCTACTAATTTATGGAAATAATTAATTGCTAAAGGAGCTTAAGTCGGAACCGGAGAAAAGTATTTATAAATACAATGAATTATACAAAAGTATTTATGAACTTATCTAACATTTATAATATAGTAATAAATTGTCTACTTAAACAAAATAAAAATTATACAACGATGGTAATAACATTAAATTTGTTCTTTCACATATATATTTATGTACGCTACATTAATAATTTAGCTAATGATTAACCATAAATGTTAAAAAAAAAAAAAATCTTACGTACGGGTGCAAATCTATTGTTGTTAAAATGTCATGTGGTTGATTTGTTTCACATGTAATCCCAATTTATAATGTCACGTGATTTGATTTTTTTCAAGTTTCATCCAAAAGAAAAGTTTTTGTCAAATTAATAAGGTCTAATTTGGTAGCTAAGTGCCTAAACCTATGTTATCGGAAAAAGACAAGACACTCTCGTAGGTTGTTTATAGGTTGTTGATAGGCCTTGTTTTGAACAAGATAAATAATTGATTAGGCATTTGGCACCAATACAAATATGATTAAGATTACAAATATTATTACCTCGTACATAAAATTGATCGGAATGGGGTACTGTAGTAAAAGCAACACTTGTCATCCCATATTCACAAAGCTTGTG
Source organism: Stenogyne calaminthoides (assembly GCA_037126765.1). Classification (NCBI taxonomy): domain Eukaryota; kingdom Viridiplantae; phylum Streptophyta; class Magnoliopsida; order Lamiales; family Lamiaceae; genus Stenogyne; species Stenogyne calaminthoides. The sequence goes on along the minus strand of JBBCBC010000023.1, from coordinate 27,317,110 downwards.
CGATCAAAGCTAAGGTACACTAACAAGTCATTGCCTTTATTACAAACATGTTTAATTTCGAAAGAAAACACATGTAACATGAACTTAGCTAGCTCATTTCCTAAGATAATCAATGAATTTCTCAAAATTACTGTAAGTAGAACCCCCTTCACAGACGCTCTTTGCACATATTTCCTTCAATCTCATTGCATTTGCCTTCAAATTATCATCACAAAACAACATCTCAATTTTATCCTTAATTTCATTCCTCCATCTAATCTCACTCCCATTGGGGGTCAACTCTCAATCCAGTCCCCCACTTATCACATATATAATTCCTGTTATGAAATTGATCCATAAAAATAGGCCAGCAAAGAAACGGCACCCCTCTACTCAAACCTTCCAGAGTCGAGTTCCACCCGCAGTGCGACAAAAAACACGCAACTGAAGAATGCGAAAGAACCTCCTCCTGTGGGGCCCACTCGACAATCATTCCAATCCCATTCACCCTCTCAAGAAACCCATCCGGGTACACGGCCCGTGACCCCTTTGCAAGATCCGATCTCACGACCCACAGAAAAGCCCGGCCCGAGAGCTCAAGCCTGAATGCCAACTCTTCCAGCTGTTGCTGAGAGAAAACTGCTATGCTGCCAAAAGAAACGTAAATCACGGATCCCGGGGCTTAGTGTCCAACCAGCGTAAACAAGATGCATCTTCGGGATAAAAGTTGCAAGGATTATTTATCTTGAGTAACGGCCCGATGGGCATAGATTTCGGAACCAAATCACAAGCTGAGGATTCGAGGTCATAACAAGTGTTGATTAGTAACAATTTATCTTGGTTAATTTTTCCACCGCGGCCATCATGATTAGTCACAAGTTCGAAGAAAGACTTTTGAGCTTTTGGGTCGTGAGGAAAGCTCCATGAAAATTCATCTTTACTCCAAGTTGGTATGTCATCCGGATAACGTGATTTTGTCACATTTTGCGACATTTCCTGTAATTTATTTTGAGAAAACAATCACCATCAATAAGTTATCATTATTTTGGTTCGGTTCTGTTCAGTGTAGTCTGTTTCTTATAAAACCTAATCGAAGACCGAATCGAAATATAAAAGTTTTTGTATAAAATTCGAAAATCGAACCCCAAATCGAGAAGTTGGCCAAATTTTTAATTTCAGTTTGGTTCGGTCCGATTTGCTCCTATTTTACGGTCCAAACAGTATTTTGCATACCCCTAGTTGTATGTGCCGTGTAATTATTGAATAAAAGACTATTCAATAACTAATAACGTTCCGTAAAAGACAACTAATTATAATTACTTAATTATATCTTTTAATAAAATAATTAATGTTATGTGCATAAAGTTTTTGACTTTTATAAATCCCGCATATTGAGATTCGATTCTTTTTTCTCAATTCAAAATCCGACAAAATTAGATTTTCCAGTTAAGATAACATAAATAAATAAAATATCAATGTTAATACATTATTTTTTAGAATTAATATCAATTTGCAATATGTGGTATAACCATTTTTCAACTTATAACATGTACTTCAAATCTTTTCAATAATAGTTTAATAAACAACTATTATTATTGGGGGTAAAAATATGTCTGACAAATTTTTATTTTATTTTTATTTTACTCCAAATTTGAAAAAATGGTTCAATTTACTAATAAACAACTATTATTATTTTATCAAATTTCAACATGTGCTATGTCATATTGACAGATTCCAACCTGACCTTATGTTGCAATATAAAATAATTGTACAAATTTCAAGTTCGAAAAAAGAGATGTGACTGCATTTCTTTATTAGTATCGTGTGCATCCAGGTGCACCGTGTATTTATAGTGCAATTTAAAATTGTATAATTTGTTATATTGAAGATGTATTTTATTTACAACTGTGCAACTATTTTTTCCATATTAATAATTGCACGATTCAGTGTAAAAAATATTGCATCTTTCAATATAATAAATTGCACAGTTTTAAGAAAACACTATGACTGTACGGTGCACTTGGGTGCATACAAGATTTAGACTTCTTATTATAGTCTTATATGATTTGAATTTGAATAAAAACATACTCTTCGATTCTGACAAAAACAATAAAATCAGGACAAAGTCTAGTATCAAAATTTTCATACATGAAAAAACTTTAATTTACAATCAAATTCTTAAAAAATTGAGTGGTTCATGGTTCACTCAGCCCAAGTGATTCATGGTTCACCCGACCCAAATAAATCATAATTTATCATTATTTAGTGTTTAGGGTGTAGATGGTTGATTTATGACAATTTTATAAATTTTTATACATGAAAATTTTCACACTAAACATGCTCTAAAATTAGTGCTTGAACTAAGAAAAGGGAGGAACTAAAATCAGTAGACTTTACCATTTACATCAAGAATCCCATCTTCCAAAAGCTTCGGAATGTGAAACATGAGGCTGCAAAACGCGGCCGACGCCGGCGAAAAAGCGATAGGCTCCGCCCCCATCTCCGCCGCAATATCCAACACCCAACCAACCGCAATTTCAGCAATCATAAACCTAATTTTCTCATCCGGATTCGAACTGTTAATCCTTCCAATCAAATCCTTCACAAAATCAGGCATAGTGTTCCGCAGATCCTTCATCATCTTAAAAGGGTCATCTTTATCATACTCGCCCGCCGCATCTGGGATTGAGACCAGATGTACTCTGTTTTCATCCCCTGTTTCACAACTTTCAGCAGCAACTAATTTGTCATACACACTTTGCACGTTCACAAACGTGACCTTAAGGCCGTGTTTGGCTATTTGTTGGCAGAGTTTCATCATCGGCTTAACGTGGCCTTGAGCTGGGCTTGATACTGCCAGTACATGGGTTTTTTTGCACTCGACTGCTTCCATTAGGTTCAGTTGAAATGAAACAGAGTTGGGGACTGTTTGGTTGGTGCACAGTGAGTTGTGGTATAGAAATAGACATAAAGAGTTGAGGTATGGGATATGAATAAAAGTAGGGAGTTAGGACCACTGAGTTATAGCTCGAAGCAACTCATAATATTTAGGCCAAATAATTAAATTTAGCACATACTTTTGATTTTTTTGTTAATAATACATATTTTTTTCTATCTCTAAATTTATCACATATTTTCATTTAATACTTAAAAACATCCCGGATTCCCATTTTCGACAAATTTCATCTGATGTGGTCGTCGGAGTTAACTTGTCTTACTAATGTGTAAATATTAAAATAAAAAAAATAAAAAATATCACCATTTAAAATTTGAAAATAGTGACTCGAGATGTTTTTATCATCCGCTTTTTTTAATCTCAGGTAGTGATATTTTTTATTTTTTTTATTTTAATAGTTACACATCAAGAAGACAGGTGGATTCCGGCGATCATATCAGAACGGACCTTGTTAAAATTAATGAATCGGGATGTTTTTAATTATTAAGTGAAAATATGTGCTAAATTTGGAGAGAGAAAAAAATATGTGCTAAAATTGATGAAAAATCAAAAGTATATGCTAGATTTAATCATTTTGCCTAATATTTAATATAAATAATAGAGAAAAAATTGGCAAAAATGCCTAATATGAAATGGTCAATGTTATTTCCATGTTGATTTTTTTATTATTTTATAACATATTTACTTTGAGGCACACTTACATAAGACGATCTCATGATGAGACGGATTATAAGTTGGGCATTGTCGCTTTAATATTTTGGGAGGGATGAATGTAATTTGGTTAAGTTGTACCCCTTCTCATACAGGAGACCGTCTCATATGTATATATGAGTTTCTGTCATTTACTTTTATTAATGAGTGGTGCTTGGGTCGATCACGGTAGTGCAATATGGTTATCGCATGGGGTAGTGTGGTCCATGAACGACCTAATGTGAGTTATGAGAATAAATTTAGTAAGGAGGTTCTTATAAACATTAGACAAAAAGAGTTTGATCATTCAATTTTGAGCAAAAAAAAGAGTGTCCCTAAATAATATGATAAAAATTTGTGTGAATTTGTGTTTATAGATTTTTTTTTTAATATCATTATAATATATATGCACTATCACTGTTATGCATAAATAAAAATATCAATTTTATATTTATACACTATCATTATTTAAAAATTATTTAATTTTTTAAATAATAATAATATAACCGTAATAGCATTTATTGATAACAGTACGTAATAGAATTCAGGTTCATAAATCTTCTCATTAGAAGGCTTTTGTTTTCTATTAAACCGACAACCCTTTCCCATTATTTGCTCTCACAATCATTAGTTTAAATATGTAATTGACGGGTCAAATTTATGCAGCTGTACTGAAGCATTCACATAAAAAGACTTCCATTAAAATTCCACTATATATATATTCCGTCAATATGGACGTATGACAAAGTGTAATCATCTATACTTTTTTTTATTTAAATGAACCATCGTAAGGTGCATGTGAGATTAAAGGTGCACCTGCAGATTGTTAATAAATAAAGAAAGGATCATGTTAATGTTTACATTAATAAAAAATAGTGTAAATAAGGGACAGCAAATTATCCTGCGCATCAACACGAGAAATAAAAAATAAAAAGAAGAATTTTCGTAAAGATAATTTAACAAAACAAGAACCTAACTAGCATTTAAATCTAGAACTAGGATTACCAAGTTGATCCATAAAAACAATGGCCATGAAATACTTTGAATTAAGTTGAACGAGGACAAATTAGATGAGATACATGTTTAATTATACACATCAAGAATCATAAGATCAGCATGTCAATTATTTCTTTAATTTGGAGATGTGAGTAACTCATGTATGAGTACGTGTCATTAGGTGCACAAAATAAAGTTGGACCCTATAACAATTCGATTTGACTGGAATTAATGAACCACGTACAAAAAATTGACAAAAATGTTCTATAGTAATAGTTTAAATTATTTTTTATTATTTTTAATTTAAAAAATTATTTTATTAACATGTATTTACTTTTATTAAAAATAATCTCACATGGGTAACACATGGATCACGTGATTTAATAGAAGAAATGTACATTAATGTAATAATGGTAAATATGTCATAAAAGGACAAGAAAAAAATTATCAAGAGGGGGCAAAAAAAAATTTGATCTATCAATATAGGGCAAAACAGAGTTTGTCCATATTATCTTGATTTAAATAATTGCATTTTCGAATTACGAATGAATAATAATATAAATATAGAAAAAAATACAATAAATTGTTGTTAATGTATTTTAGTCGCAAGTTCAATTCTTATTGAGCTAATTTTTAAAATATTTTTTTTGTTACTACATCTATGTGTTACCACATGAAAAAAATGTGATACTTATAAAAACGAAATATACTTTTTTTGTGTTACTATATCTATGTGTTACTACATGAGAAAAATGTGATATTTATAGAAACGATATGTGTTACTACGTGAAATAAAAATTACATTATCATTTAAAAAAAATACATTTTCATATGGTAACACATGAGTATTCACTTAGTATCACGACGACATATGTACAGTGTTGCATATTATTAAAAAAATATGTGTTAATACATGAACAAAAAGTGTTACACTATGAAGAAAAATATATTATCACATGAAAAAAATCAGTACAAAAGCGAAAATAAATCTTCGGTCCAAAATTACTGATTCAAAGAACAACTTGATGTGTTACTACATGAACAAAAGAGTGTTACCATATGAAAAAAAGAGTGTTACTACATGAACAAAAATCAGTACAAGCGCGAAAAAAAATTCTCAGTCCAAAATTACAGATTTAAAGAACGGCGTGAGGAGAGAAGGTTTATTCAATCAAATTCCTTATAACAACAACAACAACAACAACAACAACAACAACAATAAAATATCAGAAGCAATACTAATTCATTCAAATCCTACAAACTAATTAGAAACACATATTTAATTTCGTCAACTTTTCGCCAACAATCAGATCATAACCTTATTATCATTTCTTCATATCGGAGACGTCCAAGAGAGCGCTGATAAGCTAAGCACCTCATCAGCAAAAATCTGGTAGATAGCAAAGGAAGAAGAACCTACATCGCGAGGAAGAAGAAACAGGAAGTGCGGATCCTAAACGGGTTGGGCATGACCGCGAAAAAAAAAAAGAACCCTAATTTAGGCTAATTACATATATCACTTATTGCATACGAGTTTTTGCACTCTATTAAATGATCTATGGCCTTACTGAGCCAAACCTAACTATACTTTACACAAGTAATTAAATGGAGCACCTTCTCATATATAAGATTATCTCACACGAGAGTACTTCATATTTGAATAATAATGGAAAATAATTTTTTCGTCCTTTAACTTTCTCGAAGTTTGCTTTTCGTCCTCCTGAATTTCAAATATTGAAATTTTCTTTTAACTTACACTTTTTTTTACTTTTTTAGTTCTAAAACCGACAATAATAAGTCATAGGACCGGTAATATCAGATGTGAAATTATATTTTTTGTTAAATACGTGGAGGAAAACTGATCATGTGTGTTGTATGTGTGGGGATAGAAGCAGAAGATCACACAAAATCGCGCATCAAAATTTTCACAAAAACCGAACACACCGAAACCTCCAAAAAAAATGCTGAAAAAAATCAATTTGAAGACAAAGGTTCTTGGTAGTTTTTGCTACCTTTAAGGGTTTTTTTATTCCTTAAAAAATAGAGTTTACCGTGAATTCGAATTCATACAAATTTTTATCGTGGAGTAAATAATCTCGGCAAAATATCTCAAAGTCGTCCTAAAAAATTGATCTCAAAGTATCGCAAAGTTGTTTTAATATTTAAAAAAACCTAAAACATTATAAAATATAATTGATCTCCACAAAATAATAAAGTATTATGTGCACCATTTTCACCGTACATCACTATTACTAATGTTTGTAAGATCTAACACTTTACAAATAAAGTATTGATCCTTACAAACGATAGTAATAGTTGTGTACGGTGAAAATGATCATATAATTAATACCTTCTCCCACAAAATTTACATATCTCAAAATCTAATGTAATTACTTCCCTATGTTAGGGGCGAGTAAAATATCGAAGATTTCGATATATCGCACCTATCGTATAAAAAAATATTGAATTTATCAAAATTTTCAGTACGGTATGATACTGTATTGAAAAGTTTTGATACGTTAACAATATGAAAAATAAAAAAATTCGTTATTTTGATATATATCAATATACCGAAAAAATTACGTATTTTTCGGTATATATCTATACACCAAATTTTTTTTGGTATTTTGATATTACGATATCGGTGCAATAAATACTCTACAAAAATTCGGTATGAAACGGTTCGGCATGGAACTGTACATAAAATTTTCAATATGAAACAGTATTTTCCCAAAAATTCGGTATAATACAATATATCGAATTTTCGATACTTTAATACAGTATGCATTTTTAATATACCAAATTTTTTTATATAATAATAGTATAATTTTTTGGATATCAAAATTTTCGATACGAGATATACTGTGCTGGACGGTATTATAGGTACGGTCTATACCATGTGGCGAAGATAATTGTGTACAGTCATCTCCTAACTGCTTTCACGTCTGACACCTTCAATCTAGGGGGTGTTTGCAAAAATTTATGGTTTTTAAGAAGTGATTAAAATTAGTGATTATGGAAAAAGTGATTAATAGTAGAAGTTGATAGTGTTTATAAGAAAATTCAAAAAAAAGTTGATAGTGTTTGTAAAAAAGTTAAGTTTTAAAAAAAGACTAATAAACTACTAAAAGTACTCTATTTGAAGCTTATAACTTATAACTTATGAGAGCTTATTTAAGCTATTAAAAGAGAAATAAAACACTTTAAATTATCCTTGCACATAATTCTAGGTGATTATAACCATGAAAACACCCCCTATTATTGTTTAAATTGTGCCGAATAAAATAAAGAGCAAATAAGCCACATCGTCCCATATTCATTACAAAGCTTGTGCGATCAACGCTAAGCTACTCTAACAAGTCATATTGTCTTTATTACAATTTACAAACATGTTTAATTTCGAAAGAAAACATATGCAAAATGAACCTAGCTAGCTCATTTCTTAAGATAATCAATGAAGTTCTCAAAATTATTGTAAGTAGAACCCCCTTCACAGACATTCTTCGCACATATTTCCTTCAATCTCATTGCATTTGCCTTCAAATTATTATCATCACAAAACAACATCTCTATTTTATCCTTAATTTCATTTCTCGATCTAACCCCACTTCCATCGGGGTCGACCCTCAGTCCAGTCCCCCACTTATCACATATATAATTTCGATTATGAAATTTATCCAAAAAAATAGGCCAGCAAAGAAACGGCACCCCTCTACTCAAACCTTCCAGAGTCGAGTTCCACCCACAGTGCGACAAAAAACACGCAACAGAAGAATGCGAAAGAACTTCCTCCTGAGGGGCCCACTCGACAATCATTCCAATCCCACTCACCCTCTCAAGAAACCCATCCGGGTACACGACCTGCGACCCGTTGGCAAGATCCAATCTCACGACCCACAAAAAGGCCCGGCCCGAGAGCTCGAGCCCGAATGCCAACTCTTTCAACTGTTGCTGAGAGAAAACTGCTAAGCTTCCAAAAGAAACATAAATCACGGATCCAGGAGGCTTAGTGTCCAACCAGCGTAAACAAGATTCATCTTCTGGATAAAAGTTGCAAGGATTATTTATCTCGAGTAATGGCCCGATGGGCATAGATTTTTTAACCAAATCACAGGCCGAGGATTCGAGGTCATAACAAGTGTTGATTAGTAACAATTTGTCTTGATTAATTTTTCCTCGACTTTCATGATTTGTCACAAGTTCGAAGAAAGACTTTTGAGCTTTTGGGTCGGTGGGAAAGCTCCACGAAAATTCGTCTTTGTTCCAAGTTGGTATATCGTCCGATAATGTGCTTTTGTCACATTTTGCGACATTTCCTGTAATTAATTTTGAGAAAACAATCGCCATTGATAACAAAAATGGAAAATTATTCAAAAGTACCATTTATAAAAAAAAAAATTTCAATGTTTAAAGATATAAAATATTTTTTAAAATAACGATAGTTTTGGTGCATATATAACAACGATATTTTTTGCACATAATAGTGATAGATGTTACATATAATAGTGATACTAAAAGTACCGAGTTCGCGGTAAACTCGGATTCAAACATGGTTTTTTTTCTTCTTATTATAGTCATATATGATATGAATTTGAATAAAACATACTCTTCGTTTCTGACAAAAACAATAAAATCAGTGCTTAAACTAAGAAAAACAAAAACTAAAACCAGTAGACCTTTACCATTTATATCAAGAACCCCATCTTCCAAAAGCTTCGGAATGTGAAACATCAAGCTGCAAAGCGCGGCCGACGCCGGCGATAGCGATAGGCTCCGCCCCCATCTCCGCCGCATATCCAACACCCAACCAACCGCAATTTCAGCAATCATTAACCTAATTTTCTCATCCGGATTCGAACTGTTAATCCTTCCAATCAAATCCTTCACAAAATCAGGCATAGTGTTCCGCAGATCCTTCATCATCTTAAAAGGGTCATCTTTATCATACTCGCACGCCGCATCTGGGATTGAGACCAGATGTACTCTGTTTTCATCCCCTGTTTCACAACTTTCAGCAGCAACTAATTTGTCATGCACACTTTGCACGTTCACAAACGTGACCCTAATGCCTTGTTTGGCTATTTGTTGGCAGAGTTTCATCATCGGCTTAACGTGGCCTTGAGCTGGGCTTGATACTGCCAGTACATGAGCTTTTTTGCACTTAATTGCTTCCATTAGGTTTCAGTTGAATGGTAATTGGAAATGAAACAGAGTTGGGGGCTGTTTGGTTGGTGCACAATGAGTTTTTTTGGTTGTGGTATAGAAATAGCTTGAAGCAACTGATATTATTTAATAGGGAAAGTGTTGAGGTATGGGAAATGAATAAAAATAGGGAGTTAGGACACACTGAGTTATAGCTTGAAGCAACTGATATAAATAATAGAGAAAAAATTGGCACACTCTTTGTTACCTCCATGTTGTTAAAAAAAAAAAAAAAACCATTTTTTTATCATTTTGTAAAATATTTACTCTTGCTAATGGGAGCATGGGTCGATAGCGCATAGGCAGTGCATGATTATTGCGTGGTAATTTAGAATAAATAAATATATATATATATATATATATATATATATATATATATGTGGGTAAAAAAGAGTTTTCTATAAACACAGGACAAAAAAGCGTTTGATCATTTAATATTGTGCAAAAAAAGAGTGTCCATAAATAATATAATAAAAATTTATGTGAACTTGAATTTCCGGTAAACATTATTTTTAAAATATCACTATAATATATATGCATTGCTATGCATAAACGAGTTTAACTCATCTTTTAGCTCACAAGTTTGGAGGAAGAGTAGGTCTCATGTGCATCCAAGTGCACACCGTGCACTCGGGTATAGGAGTGACCCATTAAAAAAATGAGATCTCGCCATTAGTGAAAACGAGGATCCACAATAATATGGGCAGGATCAAAGTGAGTGCACGAATCTAGATATCGTGCACCAAGTGTATATGACACCTTGCCTTGGAGGAATAAATGAGAGATTGCAACATTAAAAAATATTCACATAATTGAAATTCTTCATAGCAAACACATTTAATATTTTAGAAAAATTAACATATCACATTGTGAAATATTGGCGAAGAACTCATCATTAGATAAAATGCATTACAAATTACACAGATTAAACTTCAAAAAAAATTTAACATCTCGAGAATTCCCGAAAACAATATAAATTGAAATAATATTCCCTCCTATTCAAAATATAAGATGTTTTGACTTATTGCATTATTTACTTTTTATTTGATGTTCTGTCTTTTATTTTTCTACACTGCCCTTATTTAATACTCTTTCTTTACTTTCTTGTTTTACTCCCTATCATGTCATTAAAGATAATTTATCATTAAATAAGACTAATTTTGGTATAATTTTTCTTGGCAAGGTCTCATATGCACTTGGTGCACATATTCTAGATTTGTGCACTCACTTTGACCCTGCCCATTTTTTATTGTGGATCCTCAATTTCACTAATGACAAGGTCTCATTTCCTTAATGGGTCACATCTATACCCGAGTGCACGGTGCACTTGGTGCACAGGAGACCCACTCATTTTTCTTTATTAATAAACGTGCATAAGACCAAAACATCTTATATTTTGAATAGGAGGGAGTATTTTACATGTTTGTTGACTTGCAACACTGACTCGCAAAAATTACTAATACAAAATTATTGGTAGGCAAAAGATGAAGAACCTTTGACAAAGAGAGAAACGAAAAAGTTCGAAAAGAAAAGTTTATGAGTCATAGCTTAGAACAAGAGCAGAGGGAAAATATTTTAGGGGAAAACTAAAGGAAAAAGTGAATGTTATCTTTTTAGTCATAACCTCACAATCAAGCATTTTTTGGAATTAAAAAAAAAATGGATTGAACATATTTAAATGGATATCACCTTAAAGAATGGATGTAACAACAATGGATATAACTAATGCACAACAAAGTTGATATTAGAAGGAAAGAAATTGTCAATTTAGTACATTGATCTAACCTACAAAATAAAATAAAAGATACACGATTTATAAATAGAAAAAAAATTGAAATTATTCACAAAAAAGAACATGAAAAACGCAAAATTGAAATCTATAGTGGGTCTGCAATTGAAAGAGCTGATGGATAATTCAAATTCTTAATTTGGTTCATGCCCACAAATTATTCATTCCATCTTTCTCATAATTAATGCTTATTGGGTTATAAATAAAATCATTTTCATTTCTCTTTTCTTTTTATTAAAAAATAAAATAAATGATTCCCTCAATATTGTACAATAAAACAGAAAAGTTACAAATGATGACATTTTATTTGGAAAATCAAGGACCCCTAAACTAATTCTTGTCTCAGTAATAAAGACAATTTCACCAGCAATGCTGCCTTTTTATGTGAGCAACTATTAATTGTGGTACAGTGCTCATTTCAAACTGGTCAACTTGTTGAACATCATCCTGAATATTTTGAATTTTTTACAATCACATTTCCTTCAACAAGATTTTGTATGGAATCTTCCTCAATTTTTGGTTAGTCGGACTTCATCTATATGTGTTGTATTCTTGTCAACTCTTAAATTTTTTCTTTCTTTTTCCCTATTTTTGTTTGCTTTAACACCATAAAATATTTTCTTTTGCAAATTCTCCAAGACGCATAATAACATTCAATTATATTTATACATTTTGCTCACGATTTTGATGCTTTGGGACCAAAAATGAATAAAAAAAAGTAAACATGGACTGAAATTGAAAATCATAAAAAAATAAAAATGACACCAAAAATTTCTTCAAATTCTTTAGAAAATCATGAGTTCAAATATTTTAGGAAAATATTAAACATTGAAATGAATGTTGCTAGCTTTTTAAGTCATAGCATCATAATCAAGCATTTTTTTTAAAAATTTTTTTAAAAAAAAAGCAAATTGAACAGATTTATGTGAGTATCACCTTTTCGGATGAATGCAACAATGGTGGATATAAATGCACAAAAAAAATTATATTAGGCCGAAATAAATTGTCCACTTTGTACACTGATCTAACCTACTAAATAAAATAATAGATAAGAAGACAATTGAAACATTCACAAAGAAGAACATGAAAAACATAAAACTAACAAATGTAATGCATATGCAATTTAAAAAACTAATGGATAATTCAAATTCTTAATTTGGTCATACCACAAATTTGGTAATAATCCAAATATAATTGATAAAAAAAATATGCTAAACATAATGCATAGCTAAAGACTACACTAAACATAGAGATTAGATAACATGATATATTATTTATTAAATTATATTTTATAATAGAAAATAAAAATTCTATTCGTTTATAAAATCACCTCAATTATAATTGCACGCCAATTATAATCACAAATGGTTGTACAATCAAATATATAATATAGACAATGTAGTGTTTTAGATAGAGAATTAAAGTCTTAAGTATATATTATCAAAATTTTAAGTGTTTTGTTTAGATAGAAAATTAAAACTCAAATATATAATATAGACAATTTAGTGTTTTAAAATTATTTATATAAACAATTGGGTGGAAAAAAGTCGTGAAGTAATTGCCGGAAAGCAAAATTAAGGGAGAGAATTATGGAAGCAAAAACATAATGTAGCACAAAATTAATGTAGAGAATTAAAGTAATATTTAATATGGCTGAGATTGATCAAGAGAAAGAGATCAAGGACCATAAAAAAAAAGGCGGGACACCATAAGTATATTATATAGTTATAGATAATTGATAAACACAACATGCTAAACCCAATACATAACTTAAGACTACACTAAACATAGATATTAGATAAAATGACATACTCTTGATTATCCGCTTTCCATAAATAACCGTCCTAATTTTGTTTATCCATTTCCAAATAAGACAATAAAACAACATTCAATACTATTTAATACTATTATTTCTCTCCACCAAACCCACTTAACACCATTTAATAGCACAAAATTAATGTAGAGAATTAAAGTAATATTTAATATGGTTGAAAATTATCAAACATCCTTAAATAAAATTGATGGCTGAGATTGATCAAGAGAAAGAGATCAAGGGCCATAAAAAAAGGCGGGAAACTAAAGTTGACAATCCGTAGGTGTATTATATAGTTATAAATAGATTAAATAACATACTTCAATTTTCCTTATATTTGCTTTGATAATATTAATAATTAATAAACAATAAAAAAGTAAGTAGATAAAAGGGTAAAAATGACACAATACACATGCATTTATTGTTATTTAATGACTTTCTTAATTCATTCGAAACATTGTTAACGTCATACATTTTGGATCGGAGTGAGTAATAAATAGTAGATGAGTGGGTCTCTTGTGCACCCAAGAGCACCGTACACTCATGCAATTGAATGAACCATTAAAACAATTATTTGACCCATTAAATATATTAAACATGTTATGTGGATACATGGATAGAGTTGAGGCAAGTGTACAGATCTTAGATCCGTGCACCATGAGACTTTGTCATAGTAGATTTAAAAAACAAACCGTAGTATGTTGATTTTTAAAGCTTTTATCCGAAAATTTTATCAATAAAATCAAATTAAATAGCATCATAATTATATTAAGATAACATTAATTATTTTTGGAAAAAAATTATGATAACATTAATTGCATAGCAAAGTTTCTACTATATAAATCCATTCCCCAGAAGCTTAATTCATACAAACTCCTATAATTTATCTCGAAAAAGTAGTCCTATATGTCTTTGTATGATCTTATAAAACTCCTATTTTTCTTTATGACCTTAATTAATCCTCTCCATGCCTGCTTTGCTAAAAAAAGAAGGCATATTCATATTACTAGTACTCTCCCAGGAAATTCTCCACTGTAAGTCTAATGATGATCTTGGTGAACACTTCATTTGTCGTGGTCAAGACTATAATTGGAGCTTCTGCACGTTATTTATTGGCGAAACAATATTCCGTTGTGATTTTAAATGGGGTGGAAAAAACGCATATTTTGAAATTCTTAATAACCAAGTGGACATGATATGCAGCGAATGTTATTTTGAAGCTAGTACTGATGGAATATGGTTGAAAGAGAATAACCGTGAAAGGATGTGGTATAGATGGTGAAATTAAATAGAATGAGTTTGCTAGTCCTTCAACTTGTTTTTTTCTAGATTCATAAGATTTAAATTTCCAGTGTAATAAATTGGACGTCCGATTTAATTTCACACGTTGAAGCCTCTCATTTGTATTATCAATATATTGCAACTTCAATTTTGGTGCTGCTATTTTATTGATAGTTTATTGCCTCTTCCTCTACTTTCAATTGGATTTGTTGGGGAAAAAAATGAACGTTTCAATTTCACGCTGCTCGTTTTCTTCTGTGTTTCAATTTTCTAGAACATTTTTAATTTTTATTTCAAAATTCAATATATGTCATGTAGGTTTCCAATTTTATTTTTAAATATAACACAATGCTTGCACATAAGGACTACGTCACGTTGGGTACAAGGGGAGGCACTGGGACCCCTAAACTCTTACAAAAATTCTCTCTATATATATATATATAATTTGTTTCATATCCTCGTGTCAATGGTACATAGATTTGGTTTCGATTCTATTTGTCAATTTTTTATTCCTTTTTTCTTTCTCTTTCTTTTAGTAGAAATTATATGGGACTTGGTATTGAAGGCCCTTCTTTCAATAATAAACCAGGTAGGATCAACTTTTGATCGCACTAGTTTTTGCCCGTGCGACGGACCTGTTTTTTTTTTCCAATAATTTATAAAATAGTAATAAAAATTAATTTATATAACTCTCATTATATTAAATATTTAATTTCTAGATGAAGTCACAATAGAACACATTAGTTAAGACTTGAGGGTGAACAAAAATATCAAAATTTAACTAATGCCGTAGAGAAGGTATTAATTTAAATAACTTTGTCTTAATTTCTAACTTGAACTCTATTACTCCTATAATATTTTTAAACTAACCATTTTTTTTCCAGCTAACGATAGATATATGGCAAAATTGAATATTACCTTAATCTCTTTCAAATAATAAATGTTATATTTTATTTATTTATTTTTAATATTCATAATTTATTAAAGAGTCAATTATAGAAAAAAAAATCACCACCTTTTAATGTTTATATCAATTACAAAATATCTTTTCTTTTTCTTTATGGTTCGAGTCACCACTTTTTAAAGTTTTGAAATATATTGTTAATCATTCACTATTATACACTCAAAATTCCTGAACATCACTCACTTATTAACCATGGACAGAACCAATTTTCATTTGAGTCATCCACCAAAGATCCCTGAACTCCAAAACAATGAATGTAACAAAATATATATGGACATCACAAATATAAAGGAAAATTAAAATTTATTAATAAAGAATATGAGAACCAACTAATGGGCGAATAGAAGATCCTCCCACTCTTCTTCAGACTTAATAAAGACCGAGACTATAATGGTTGGTTATCAAGCCTTCTCTATAGAAGTTCTTTTTATGAATGCATATAGTACATTTTTTAACACGTGTGTTGCACGTTTTCAGTAAATTTGCAAAAGATGCTCACATGTCTTCAAGTGAGTTGTAAGTTCAAGTCAATAGCACATATATAAAAACATAAAAACTTCACAGTAAATGTCCAAGATATAAGAGCTCTGCTTTCAAATGTAATATTTACAATAAGATTACACACCCCTCAAGAATACATATAAGAGATTAATAATCTTATAGGTAGTTTCCGCATCTCAAAAAGATAAAACCCTGCAATTATATGTAAAAAAATAGGGTCATTATTCAAAAGTGGCAGCACATACTACAACCAATAAAAAATCTCCAAAAAATTAGAAGCCTTATTGAGATTGCTCTATCCCCACTTCTGTTACAAACTTGTGATACTCACCCGGCTTAAAATATCGAAGTCTCTTGTACATAGAGATACCATGTTTCTCATATCCTAGACATAAGCCCCGACAATATTCTTTTTGTCTTTGGTTTCTTCAATAGTTTAATCCCGCAAAGCCATCTCGAATTCTCTCTCCAACCTGTACAAAAGGAATCAAACATGTATTCTTCAATATTTTATCTGCTTTCTCCTCAAATAGTTTGGTCACTCCAATATCCCTGTGACAAATTTCTTTAAATACAAACTGAAAAATGCAATACCAGAGATAAATAGCTCATTCTTGGGGAAGGTATAAAATATCATTGTTAAAGCAATAAAAAAATTATATCCAACAATACCAAATCTTGTGATCGCAGGGTTATTTCCACCCACTCTTCTGTTTTAGATATCTAAAATATTCATGAAGAGAAGAATGTCAATAAGTTGGAAAAAGAAGAAATCCTACCAATTTAATTAATCTCAGATGTTGCCTTTGAAAGACATAGATGATCTCAGAAGACTCAAACTATATCCTCATAATATAACTAATATGTTATTTCATCCTGACAAAAATTGAATTATTTGGAATGCATATTTATAATTCAGTTCCTAAACTCATGATTAAAATCTCTGATCCAAACACAATATAAATTTATTCTTCTAGCAGGAAGATGTATGCATACCAGAAAATTGATATGAAATTGATGTTGTTAAGTAGCAGCAACTAATACCGTATAGATCAAGAACTGCAACTAATACTCTAGCTGTAAAACTAAGGCAAAAAAGAACGCGAAAACGAAGAAGACCAAGATTTACGTGGTTCGCTTGAAATGCCTACATCCACGGGATCAGGGCACCTTACTTTCACTATACCTAACAGGCAATTACAAATTACACTCCTCAATCCGTTCCAATTGAATCGAATTTCACTCAACTCCCTCAAGAACCCTAAGTATTGTGTAAACTCTGTAAAACTCACAATCGAGAATGATAACTGTTACAATCGAACCTTCTAGTGCTAACAAATATAACCCCTCAACTAATTCTGGTGAATTCCGCATGCAAGGCACTCAAACCGATCAACTAATGTCTGTTGCATTGTCCTCAGTCCCAATCTTCTTAATCTGAACTGATCCCTTTTCCACTTCATCTCTCACAAAGTGTAGCTTGACACTAATGTGCTTTGATCTCTCATGAAATACCTGATGCTTCACCAAATGAATGGAGCTCTGATTGTCACACATGATGTCAACACTTTTCTGGTCTATCCCAAACTCCTGCAGAATACCTTTCATCCATATTGCTTCTTTCACAGCTCCAGTAACAGCTATATACTCTGCTTTTGTAGTAGATAGAGCTACCACTGATTGAAGAATAGATCTCCAACTGACTGTTGTACCATACAGAGTGAAGATATAACCAGTGAGAGATTTCCTGGTGTCAATATTCCCAGCAAAATCAGCATCCATAAAGCCAAGAATTGGATCTGCTTTACTGCTAGTTCTTTCAAACAATAGCCCTACACTTGTTGTGCCTTTTACATATCTGAACACCCACTTCAAAGCATCCCAATGTATTCTTCCAGGATCAGCCATGTACCTACTAACCACACTCATTGCATAAGCAAGATCAGGCCTGCTGCACACCATTGCATACATCAGACTCCCAACACCATTTGAATAAGGAACTTCACTCATAAGTTTTCTCTCAGCACTATTCTTTGGAGATTGCTCCTTTGACAACTTGAATTGTTGACCAATAGGAGTGTTAACAGATTTAGCTTGATGCATGAAGAATTTCTGAAGCACCTTCTGAAGATAACAAGTCTGAGATAAGAATAAGGTTCCCTTACTTTTATTTCTGACAATATCCATGCCTAAGATTCTCTTAGCATCACCAAGATCTTTCATCTCAAAAACTGAGTTGAGCTTTCCCTTCAAGCTTTGGATTCTGGCCAAACTCTTACTAGCAATAAACATGTCATCAACATATAGCAATAGATAAGTAACAACTTCATGTCCATGCTTCTCCAAGTACACACAGCTGTCATAGGAGCATCTGACAAAACCCACAGACATCATAAAGCTATCAAACTTCATATACCACTGTCTTGGACTTTGTTTGAGGCCATATAGAGATTTCTTCAGCAAGCAAACCTTGTTTTCACTTCCCTCTGCTATGAATCCCTCAGGCTGTTGCATATAAATGGTTTCAACCAGATCACCATGTAAAAATGCAGTTTTGACATCCATCTGTTGAAGCTCTAAACCTTCTTGAACCACAATGAACAGTAACAATCTGATGGAGCAGTGTTTTACAACTGGAGAGAACACTTCATTGAAGTCAATCCCTTCTCTCTGTGTGAAACCTCTTGAAACAAGCCTTGCTTTGAATCTGATTTGCTCAGTAACTCCCATCTCCACCTTTCTCTTGAAGATCCACTTACTGCTCACAAGTTTCTGATTCAAAGGCCTATTAACCAGCTTCCATATGCCATTCTTTTCAAGAGATTGAATCTCTTCTTCCATGGCAACCATCCACTTTTCACTATCAGTGCTTGCTAAAGCCTCTCTGTAGTCTCTTGGTTCCTGGTATTCAACTTCTTCTGCTGTCACTAGAGCATAGTATACCATATCAGCATGACCAAATCTGGTAGGTGGTCTAATATTTCTTCTAGCTCTGTCTCTAGTTAGGCTGTAATCTCTGATGTTATCAGGTTGCTCAGGCTCATCTGCCTCATTTTCAACTTCTTCTTCAAAGTTTTGAGTAGTTTCACCATCTCCATCTGTCTCCTGCATCTCCACCTCCACTGAGGTGTCTCCATTTTCAATGTCACCATCAATATCTGAAGATCTTCCATGACTTTGGTATCCCATTTGTTGTTCATTAAAAGTCACATCTCTACTCACAATGCATTTCTGATTTCCTGGTTCCAAACACCAGAGCCTGTAGCCTTTGACTCCTTTTGGATATCCAACAAAAATACACTTCAAAGCTCTGGGTTCAAGCTTATCTTGCTTGATGTGAACATAAGCAGAACAACCAAATACTCTCAACTTAGAATAATCAGATAACTTCTCATACCATAATTCATCTAGTGTCTTCATGTCAATAGCAGCAGATGGAGATTTGTTGATCAAGTAGCAAAAGCTGTATTCACAGCTTCTCCCCAGAAAGATTTTGGAAGCTTGGCATCAGAAAGCATGCATCTGACCCTTTCCAGAATGGTTCTATTCATTCTCTCAGCAAGGCCATTTTGCTGAGGATTTACAGGCACTGTTCTGTGCCTAGTTATGCCCTTTTCCCTGCAGAAAGATTGAAATTCCTCTGACAAATATTCAAGGCCATTGTCTGTTCTTAAGTGTTTCAACTTCTTCCCTAACTTGTTCTCATATTCAACAGTCCATTCTTTAAATCTATTGAAAGCATCACTCTTCTGCTTCAAGATAAACACCCACATTTTTCTTGAAAAATCGTCTATGATTGTCATGAAATATCTACCTCCACCATGAGATGTAACTCTAGATGGACCCCATATATCAGAATGCACATAATCAAATTTATCAACAGTGGAATGAGTACCTTTAGGAAAAGTTTGCATCTTAGATTTCCCAAGTATGCACTGTTCACAGAACTGAAGCTTTGCTAGATTTCCTTCAGGGAACACTCCCTTCTTAGAGAGAGCTTGGAGGCCTTTCTCTCCAATGTGAGCAAGTCTTTTGTGCCATAGAGTTGAATCTAGTGAATTTGAAGTGGCATCAGCAGTTCCACTCACTGTTTCTCCTATCAGAATATAGAGTCCATTTGATTTCTCCCCTTTCATCACTAATCTGCTATTCTTAGTGACATGTATCAAACCATTTTCTGTGTTGAACTCATATCCCAAAGCATTTAGAGATCCAAGTGAGATAAGGTTCCTTTTAAGTCCAGGAACATATCTCACATCAGTGAGAATTCTGGTTTTCCCATCAAACATCTTGATTCTCACACTTCCACTCCCTTTCACCTTACATCCTATATCATTTCCCAGTAGGACAGATCCACCATCATTCATCTTTAGATTTTCAAACCATCTAGCTGTAGGACACATATGGAAGGAGCAACCAGAGTCAAGAACCCATTCTTGATGCATTTTTGAGTTTGTAACAGTCATGGCTTCTGCACTTTCATAGCCTTCAACTGCAACAACTGCTTCTGCATCTTTAGCCTTCTCATTTGCCTTCTGGTCTTTGTTTTTCTCTCTCTCTGGACAATTCTTCTTTAAGTGACCAGTCTTGTGACAAGAGAAACACTTTCTCTTTTCCAAAAAACCATCCTTCTGATCAGATGGACCACCCTTCCCATCTTTCTTCTTGTTGAACTTCTTCTTACCTTTGAATTTTACATTCAAGCCTTCTCCATCTTTAGAAACTTTCTTGACATCCTTCATCTGCAGAAACTTGGTTTTGATAGTTGTTTGAATTGCATCAAAACTAAGTTGTTCCTTCCTTCCAAACAACAAAGTGTCTTTGAAATTTTCAAAAGACTTGGGCAAAGAATTCAGAAGCATAAGAGCCTTATCATCATCCTCCATTTTGACTTCTAAACTTTCCAGATCATCCATAGCCCTCAAGAATTCAGCCAACTGCTCATTCAACCCCTTCTCATCTGTCATTTTGAAAGCTAAGAGTCTCTGCTTCATGTACAACTTGTTTGAGATGGATTTTGCTTGATACAAATCCTCCAGTCTCTTCCACAAGTCAAGCGTAGTTTTCTCTTTTGCAACCTCTCTCAGTGGTTTGTCACCAAGGCACAAGATGATGGTGCTGTGAGCTTTTTCAAGGATTCAGTCTTCTTGGCTTGATTTTCAGTCGCGTTGGTTGAAGATGAAGTCGGCCATTGATCTGCGGGTTTGAGTGCATTCAACAACCCATGGTGAGTGAGAAGAGCCTTCATCTTGATCTTCCAGAGCCCAAAATCGTTTTTGCCTGTAAACTTTTCAATATCGAGTTTCATTGCTGCCATAATCGTTCCCACAGACGGCGCCACTTGTTAAGTAGCAGCAACTAATACCGTATAGATGAAGAAGTAATACTATACCGTTCTGCAATTAATACTCTAGCTGTAAAACTAAGGCAAAAAAGAACGCTAAAACGAAGAAGACAAAGATTTACGTGGTTCGGCTTGAATTGCCTACATCCACGGGATCAGGGCACCTTACTTTCACTATACGAACATGCAATTACAGATTACACTCCTCAATCCGTTCCAATTGAATCGAATTTCACTCTACTCTCTCAAGAACCCTAAGTATTGTGTAAACTCTGTAAAACTCACAATCGAGAATGATAACTGTTACAATCGAACCTTCTAGTGCTAACAAATGTAACCCCTCAACTAATTCTGGTGAATTCCGGGTGCAAGACACTCAAACCGAGCATTGGAAACTGACTCTGCGCTGCACAGAAGCAGTTATAACTGCCATGAACCGGCCTTCACCTGCAGATCCAACTAAGGCCCGGTTCAAGAGATTTAGACCGGTTCTGACTGTACCAAACCCGGTTCCTTGACCACCACATCACACTTGACTTAGTTTGACCATCATACTTGTATCACACTTTGAATTTGATCATCACAGATGTAAACATTAATAAAAAAAAAAATAGTTAGTACCCAACGAACATGTTGAGGCTCATGTTCAAAAGTAGAACACAGTACTCACAAATTCAAAAAATTCCATGTTACTGATGCAGTTCCACTGTAGATTATTTCGACTTCAAGGAACTTCCTGAATCTGACTTATTTGATCGGTAAATTTCAATTATTTAAGCAACATAATGCTGAATTCACAGAACATGTCGAAATAGCTAGCCTTAAAATTAACATGGTATCACATATGGTAATTAGAAATATTAATAATCATTGAAGGGGTGAGACTTCTCGATGTGAGGTGTAGAAACAACAATCATTAAAATTTTGTATGATAAGAGTCAGCAAGACTACATGCATAATATCAAAATCTAAATCAATAATATTTAAGTGCAAGTTAAAATGCATCCACAATTGATGAATATAAACCGTCTCAGCAGATTTATGAATCAATAAGAACTAAACGCAAATGCTCAAGTTACATAAAATGGAAACTATACACTTTCTGAGCAACTATTAATTGTGGGTTCTGGTCCCCCGGATTAGTCGGTCTTCGGGCCGGATATCGGGTTATCAAAAAAAAAAATTAATTGTGGGACAGTGCTCAGTTCAAACTGGTCAACTCGTTGAACATCATCATGAACATTTTGAATTTCTGACGATCACGTTTCCTTTAACAAGATTTTGTATGGAATCTTCCCCAATTTTTGGTTAGTGGGCTTCAACTATATGTGTTGTATTCTTGTCATTTCTTAAATTTTTTCCTTTGTTTTTCCCTATTTTTGTTTGCTTTAACACCATAAAATATTTTTTTATGCAAATTCTCCAAGATGCATTATAACATTCAATTATATTAATACATTTTGCTCACAATTTTGGTGCTTTTGAACCAAAAATAAATAAAAAAAAAAGTAAACATGGACTGAAATTGAAAATTATAAAAGAATAAAAATGACACCAAAAATTGCTTCAAATTCTTTAGAAAATCACGAGTTCAAATATTTTAGGAAAATATTAAACATTGAAATGAATGTTGCTAGGTTTTTAAGTCATAGCATCATAATCAAGCCTTTTTAAAATTAAGAGAAAAAAATGTCAATTGAACAAATTTATGTGAGTATCACCTTTTAGGATGAATGCAACAATGGTGGATAGAAATGCACAAACAAAATTATATTAGGCCGAAAGAAATTGTCCACTTTGTACATTAATCTAACATACTAAATAAAACAATAGATAAGAAGACAATTGAATCATTCACAAAGAAGAACATGAAAAACATAAAACTGACATATGTAATTCATCTGCAATTAAAAAAACTGATGGATAATTCAAATTCTTAATTTGGTCATACCCACAAATTTGGTGATAATCCAAATATAATTGATAAAAACAATATGCTAAACATAATGCATAACTTAAGACTACATTAAACATAGAGATTAGATAAAGTGACATATTATTTATTATATTATATTTTATAATAGAGAATAAAAAACCTGTCCATTTATAAAATCACCTCAATTCTAATTGCACGCCAATTATAATCACAAATGATTGTACAATCAAATATATAATATAGATAATGTAGTGTTTTTGATAGAGAATTAAAGTCTTAAGTGTATATTACCAAAATTTTAAGTGTTTTGTTTAGATAGAGAATTAAAAATTCAAATATATAATATAGACAATTTAATGTTTTAAAATTATTTATATAAACAATTGAGTGGAAAAAAGTGGTGAAGTAATTGCAGGAAAGCAAAATTAAGGGAGAGAATTATGGAAGCAAAAACATAATGTAGAACAAAATTAATGTAAAGTAATATTTAATATGGTTAAAAATTATCAAACATACTTAATTAAAATTGATGGCTGAGATTGATTAAGAGAAAGAGATCAAGGACCATAAAAAAAAGTTGGAAAACCAAAAGTTGACAATCAGTAGATGTATTATATAGTTATAGATATTATAAAGTTTATGTTTATGCATTATCATTATTTAAGAAATATATATTTTTTAAATAGTAATAACATATATAAGTGATAGTATTTTTAGGAAAAAAGCAAAGAGTACAGTCTGCACAAGACATGCGAGTGACAATAGAGAGTAATAATAGACTAGACAAGCCCATCCAAATTAACCGACACCTACATATTAATACAAGGATTTGATTTTCTCCACTACTCACTAATCGAACACTACAATTTAACACAAGATCTAACTTTGAGCCAAAAAATAAAAAAAATACAAATTTTGTTAATTGCTTCTTGAGTACTAGACCGCATACCGCATACCATTGGTAGTATTTATTTATAACGGTTCTAATAAAATTTATCGTGAACTCAAGTTCAAAAATCTACTTATTAGAAGGATTTTGTTTTCTATTAAACCGACACTCCTTTCCCATTATTTGCACTCACAATTACAATCACTAGTTTAAATATCTAAATGACGGGTCAGTTTTTTGCAGCTGTACTGAAACATTATATAAAAATACTTCTTTTAAAATTCCACTATAATCCGTCAACATGGACGTAGTGTAATCATCTATTTTTTTATTTAAATGAACCATCGTAAGGTGCATGTGAGATTAAGGTACACCTGCTGCTTGTTAATAAATAAAGAAAGCATCATGTTACATTAATAAAAAATAGTGTAAAAAAGGGACAGCAAATTATCCTGCGCATCAACTGGAGAAATTAAAAAACAAAAGAAGAATTTTCGTAAAGATAATTTAACAAAACAAGAACCTAGCTACTAGCATTTAAATCTTGAACTAGGATAACCAAGTTGATCCATAAAATCAACGGCCATGAAATACTTTGAATTAAGTTGAATATTGATGACAAATTAGATCATCTGATACATGTGTAACTATACCCATCAAGAATCATAAGTTCAGCATGTCAATTATTTTCTCGGGAGATGTGAGTAACTTGTCAAATCAAATACTGTGAAACTTGTTCATCGCATAAAATGATATCATTTAAAAATTAATACTACTATTTTTATAAATTAATATCAATATCATAATATTAATTTATAAGTGTAGTGATACAGTTGATAAGTATAATAATATTAATTTATAAGTCATGTAATGGTATATATTTTAATATTATAAACAAGTTTCACCGGAAACTTGCTCCAGATCCAAAATTATTTAATAATACTGTAAGCAAATAAATTTAATTACAAATTAAATTATGACACGTGGAAAATCGGACGTTGAAAGTCAATTGAATTTATTTAATTGGGAATACAAGATTAATTCCTAAAACAAATAAATAATTGATGAAGTAAATTGGGTCTCTAAAGTCCAATAATTAATTAAATTGGGCCTCAAAAGTCCAATAAATCGAATTGGGCCTCTAAAGTCCAATAATAAATCAAATTGGGTCTTTAAAGTCCAATAATTAATTAAATTGGGCCTCAAAAGTCCAATAAACCGAATTTGACCTCTAAAGTTCAATAATTAATTAAATTGAGCCTCCAAAGTCCAATAAATCGAATTGGGCCTCCAAAGTCCAATAAATCGAATTGGGCCTCTAAAGTCCAGTAATTAATTAAATTGGGCCTCTAAAGTCCAATAAATTAAATCAAGCCCAGTCCAAAACTGTGGAGCCCATCAGATATTTCTAGAAAGTTCTAGAACCTTCCGGCCCGTCAGGTCAAGCCCTTCAAATCTAGGGCAAAAGTCACATTCCACACCTATAAATAGGGGTCTCATTCCTCTCATTTGACACACACAAAAATATTGAATACACAAGAATTCGTAAGTCCTAGCGACCGAGTTTTGTGATTCAAAAGTAATTCTTCAAGGCGTTCTTCAAGTTTTTCAAGGCGTTCTTCAAGGAAGTCGGCACTACGAACGATCTTCGATCCAAGATTAGGGTGCTAAGCCTCTTGGATCCGCGTTCTCCAAGTTGAAGTTCTTCGAGTTCTTCAAGGAAGTTCTTCGAGTTCTTCATGTCCCTCGAGTGTCCCTCGGAAGTCCCCTGAAATCACAAAAAGAACGGTCTTCGATCCAACATCACGGTCTTAAGCCTCTTGGATCCACGTTCTTCTCAAAAGTCCTCGAAATCAAGCAAGAACAGTCTTCAATCCAACATCACGGTGCAAAGCCTCTTGGATCCTCGTTCTTCTCAAACGTCACTCGGAAGTCAATCAAGAACGGTCTTCGATCCAAGATCACGGTGCTAAGCCTCTTGGATCCGCGTTCTCCCCACAGTCCCTCGAAAGTCCTTTTAATCCAAGATAAAGGTGCTAAACCCCTTGGATTAATATTATAAAGTCCTAAAATTCAAGCCACGGATAAGATTCGCTACGGATCCGACTCCGAAAATCTTGGAAGAAAGTCAAAGTCAAGATCGAAGAGAGAATCAGAGGATCAAGTTAGAGATTGCACTCGAATTCACATTCAAATCAAGAAATTATCTTTGTAATTCATTTTTTGTGTTTATTCACATTATTAAATACGAAAAATTGTGTTTACAAATTTTGGGCACGCCCAGTGGGACGATCTCTACCTCTCATCTCTTCTCTTCAAGCTCAAGCTACTACAATGACACCCCTTAAGATCAAGATCATAAGGACTGCTACAGAATCATCAGAGATGGATTTCGAGAACGTGAATGTCATCACAAGAAGTATGTCGAAGGGTTCGCAATCACTCGATACTTCTGACAATGTTGAGTGTGAAGGAAACAACTCAATATGCTCTACTCCCCGTTCCACCTCAAGCTCATCATCAGACTCCAACATGGCTTCGGTGATGGTAACAGGCGCTACGACTGTCGAGGACCAGATAGCACATCTGACTAAAGTCATCGAAGGACTCACGAAACACATTCAAGGACAAGATGCTCAGATTACCAAGCTCATGAGCAATTCAGATGAGGCAGAGTCAAGTCGTTCTAAAGGAAAAGAAGTCGAAGGGAACGAGGAGGATGAAACGTCTGCTGAAGATCAACAAAAGGAAGACGATGCATCTATGAAGGACTTATATGTCTCTGCTGATGGTCTGGTTTCGGTTGACCGGATAAGGCAGATCATACTAGGAACAATCAAGGACAAGTACGAGGAAAGCTCTAAATCGTCTTTCACCTACACCAAGCCATACACTAAGAGAATTGACGGTTTGAAAATGCCGACAGGTTATCAACCTCCTAAATTTCAACAATTTGATGGCAAAGGCAATCCAAAGCAACATATTGCTCACTTTGTGGAGACTTGCAACAATGCTGGTACTTACGGGGATCACTTAGTCAAGCAATTTGTGCGCTCTCTGAAAGGAAATGCATTCGATTGGTACATTGATTTGGAGGCCAACACAATTGATAGTTGGGAACAGTTGGAGCAAGAATTTCTAAATATATTCTACAGCACTCGAAGGACGGTTAGCATGATCGAGTTGACAAGTGCTCGTCGATGGGAGGGAAGAGCTGTTGGGGAATAAGTTGTGTTGGGATATTTTAGTTTTGATGAATTATGCCAAAACATTATCAACTTGTGTTATTGAAGCTAATTTACAGATAACAAGTTGAGGGGGAACGAGAGAACAAATTGAGGGGAACTCACGAAATCGGATGTAGATGATCGAGATCGGGACGAGGTTGCGTGATTTAGACCGACGAGATCGAATGAGTTAGATGAGTTCCGAAGTTAACACGATGAAACATGCAAAATCGGAAGAAGAAAAAGCTAAGCCAGTTGATCGGAAGATCAAATTACCGAAGCAGACCGATCGGATGATCAAAAAAACGGTCGGTGATATGGTGATCAAAGAGCGCATGTTTCTAACAAAAAAGAAATTGACCGAAGATCGGAAGAGAAGGTTGCAGATCAGAAGAGGAGCAGATGAGACTGATCGAGATCAGGCGTGATCGAGATCAGATATGAAGATGAGCAGATGATCAAGATCAGACGTGATTGAGATCAGATGTGCTAAACTGATATGTTAAACCTAATGTACTGACCTGATGCTATCCTGAGATATTGATCTGAAGAAGTATTGATCAGATCAGTCGAAATTTGATCAGTCGAGTAAAAGAAGAAATCGGATAGCTGAAATAAAGTGACTGAAGGTCGGGATATGCGAATTCAGAGAACCGAACTCGATCGACTGAGTATCAAGGTATACCGATCGAATAAGGTCCGCCAAGAGAAGTCTCTTTGAATCAAGTATCCCGAGGCTCGGATGAAATCGAGACTCGGGATAAACTCAAGACTTCGGATAGAATCAAGACTCGTTATGTCTCTGAAGACACTGAGACTCAGAGAATCCTGAATGATTCCAAGGCTAGGAATCTGAGGAATATAGCCGTTAGAATCAGCTGACGTGGACCAATGAGAGGAAGACAACCAGCCTGAAGAAGTTGTTGTACTTACAAGAATAGTATGGATTTGAATGTGATTCTTTCCAACGGTAACATTCAAATTCACACTATAAATACAAGGTCTTTCATCATTCTAATGTGTGGATGCGTGGAGATTATAGACGAGATGCTTCTGAGCCAAAGAGAGTTATACCCAAAGCATTCCCACCCTAGAACACACAAGTCTGTAGATATACAAATATGTTCAAGAGTGTTCTAGAACCCAATCTAAGCAACCCACGATGTATCCTAGCTTAGAGAGATTTTCCCAACCTTAGCATTGAATTTAAACAAATGTAAGGAAAATCTCAACCTAGTTGAAAACCAAACAAACCTTACCCAAATCAGTCGGTTAAGTTTGTAGGTGAGTGTGAACTCGGTAAACATCTAGCAATCCCGAAAGGGAGGGTAGGCAATCCCGAAAGGGAGGGTAGGCAATCCCGAGTGAGGGTGATAAGTCCCGTTGGAGTGTGAACTCGGTAAACATCTCAGTAGGCAATCCCGTGGAGGTGATAAGTCCCGAGGTGAACCCGAGAGGGTGATAAGTCCGATTGGAAGGAATTTCCCTAGAAGGGGAGAGTGGATGTAGGAGCTTGGGTCTCCGAAACCACTATACTTTGTTGTGTTCTTTATTGCTTTATGTTCTTATATTGTCGCGATTCGATTATAAGCAAAAACACAACACATGAGCTTAAAACAAAAAATCAGAATCACCATTCCTTCACTTTTTTTTTTTATATGCATTTCATGATTATTCCGCAAAATGGGTTTTTCCACTGGGACTATCAAGTTGCACAGATCTATTCGGGATGAATATTTGAATACAAATTTAATTCTTATAATTATTACTAGCATGAATTAATCCTATATTAATTCAAATAATAATCCAACAACAAATCATGCATATAATTAATTCACGTAAATCCTGGCGATGCGAATTCTACGAGTTTACGTGAACGTACCTCTTGGGACGGCAGTGATCTGGCTGATTAGACTAACCAAAAGAACTTTCCAAGTATTCCCTTAATCCTTGTTCGACTATCCGGTGGTAGGACACTTGTGAACAATTAACAAAAAGGAAAATAAATTATGTTGCACCACCTTTGTGGATTTACTAATTTTTTCAGCACATGGAATTGTACTTGGGAATGAAAGAGTCATCCCCTATTTATAGAGCATAGGTGGTCTAAATTTTGGGTAGAAAATAATGTGGGAAAATCTTTTCTTGATCTCCAAGAAATCTTGAATATATCTCCTATATTCTTTTTCCCATAATTATAATATTCCACAAAATCCCACATACTCTTTGTTATGGAGTAATTTTCGAACATTATAGGAAAGATTCCAAGATTTGGATCTTCTTGAATTTATGAGATATTCTTGTATTTCAAGAAATACATAACTTCCATAATATATTTTCAAGAAAATCAATAAAATCTTTCTTGCCCTTAATTATCCAAATTTTTTGAAATTATCTTCATGAATAACCAAGCGGGAGATTTCTTGAATTTAATGAGATAATCTTGTATTCCAAGAATACATATCTTCATTCCATAACAAAATTCAAAAAGAAATCTTTCTCCCCTTTTATCCATAAATTTTGAATTTCATGAGGAAAAATAAGCAACAATATTTATTTTATTTTAAACACATTTTTCAGTTATTGGACTATATGTTGGGCTACTCAGGGGGCCTTTAGGAGAATTAAGATTTGACCTTCCAATGGATCTTGAATTATCAATATTGAGCCACAATATTATCCAAGCCCATAAATATTAATTAATCCCACTACTTAATTAATATTGCACTATCCATCTTAACCCATATTACAGTCAATATGACTCCCGGTTATTATTTCCCGTGTTTAAGATTATCTAGCCCATTAATTAATTCAAGCCACTGAAATAGCTTTCCATTAATTAATATCTTTTGTCCTTGGTCAAGGAACGGTTCAACATTATTATCCATACCGGAAACTAATTCCACTTGCAAGATTTGGTATGATAAATCTTATGAACCTCCCACGGGAAACCGTCGAACAAAGCGTCTTACACACGATTCTCCGTATTAAATCTTAGCAATCACATGTGACCAATAATATTGCCCAAGATAAAAAGTATTGAATCTCGTTGATTCTCTACCCATGATAAGTCAAAGCAATAATTACCAACCACACGTGATCCTATTTAAGGAACTAAGATTAAGAAATAACGAACCACTGAGGTCTAATTCTTCCTTGTTGGGTTATGATGAATTTGTCCTCCCCAGAGGTCCTATTCAAGGCATCATCATGCACTAGTGTAATCTCTTGGTCAAGACAAGCTAATCGAGCCTTACACTTCAACCTTTCACGATGGATTGTTCATTTCCATCTAGGTCGTGAATGGTGTACTTTTAGTTACAAGGATTTATTAATTTAATCTTACGTGATCGGTATCACTAAATTAACTACAATGTAACACGTCTTATTTAATGAATAGTTATCAGTAAATAGATGTAACATTCAATGATATTTAAAGCATCGGCGATAAACAATTTATTTCAAATAAATAAGTCCTAAAATTAGGTTTTGATTATACAAAGTAAAAAGCATACTTTCAAAGATAATCCCAACAATCTCCCACTTATACTCAAAAGTCTTTTAAGTATACCACAACATGTCTCTTGTAGTTCCTAATTCGTGACATCTAATGTCACCTACACTAACCTAATAGTTTCTCCCACTTATACTCAAAGCAGTTGACCGCGGTCTTGACACCCATTCCTTCCACATGTCTCGAATGTATTGAGGCGGACCCTTTGTGAATGGATACGCTAGGGTTGTCTTCGATGCTATCTTTGCCACATCTATATCTCCTCTCTTAACGATATCTCGTATAAGATGGTATTTCCTTTAAATGTGTTTCATTGGCTTTGTGGGCTCGTGGTTCCTTGAATTTGTAAGTGCTCTAAGCATTGTCACAATAAAATGTGATTACATTGGGCAAATTCGAACCACATTCAAGTCCACTAGGAAGTTCTTGAGCAAACCGGCTTCTTTTCATTTTGCCCGCAATAAACTACATATTCGCTTCCATGGTAGAATCTGCGACGATTTTCGATTGATGCTTCTCCATGTCACGGCTCCTCCCCCATGCAAAACACACTACTGGGAGGTAGATTTTTCCGAGTCTATGTCTTATTGGAAACCGAGTCCGTAGTAGATGGGGATTTGACTATCCGATCGATAAATCAACATTCTATCCCGAGTTCTTTTCGGATACTTCAAAATGTTTTTAATCGCCATTCAATGCTCTTTCCCGGGTTACTTTTTGATATCTTGCCACCATGCGGTGCCGCAAAGAAGATATCCGGGTCTCAGACACAACATTGAATACATAAGGCTTCCGGCAACCAAGCATAAGGAATGCCTCTCATGTTATCTATCTCCTTTTTGCGCGATTAGGACACATTTTCTTGGATAGATGGATTCCATGTCTAAAAAGGTACGAAGCCTTTCTTGGAATCTTGCATCTTTGAATCGTTTCAAGGCGGTGTCTATGTATGAAGCTTTTGCGATAAGCCTATCATCCTTTTCTGCGATCCCGAGTGATCTTGATCCCAAGGATGTGTGCGGCTTCCCCTAAGTCCTTCATATCAAACTGTTTTGAAAGCCATGCCCTTACGTCTAATAACACCTTTACATCGTTCCCGATGATCAGAATGTCGTCTACGTATAGTACTAAGAATACCAATGCAGTTCCGACACGCTTTTTGTACACACAACTTTCAAACTCATTTTGATCGAACCCATAAGACTTTATAACATGATCAAAACATTGGTTCCAAGCTCTGGATGCCTGTTTGAGTCCGTAAATGGACTTCATGAGCTTACAAACTAGGTGTTCTTGGCCTTTTTCAATGAAGCCTTGGGGTTGTTGCATATAGATCTCTTCATCAAGACTTCCGTTAAGGAAAGCTGTCTTGACATCCATTTGCCAGATTTCAAAGTCGAAATGCGCAGCAATCGATAAGAGAATATGGATGGACTTAAGCATGGCTACTGGCGAAAAAGTTTCCTCATAATCGATCCCTTCTTTCTGAGTATAACCTTTCGCCACTAGTCTTGCTTTGAAGGTTTCAACCTTCCCGTCCGGTCCTCTTTTCCTCTTATACACCCACTTGCAACCAATGGGTTTGACCTCATTAAGTGGTTCGACTAGCTCCCACACTCTGTTATGAAACATAGAACCCATTTTGGCATTCATTGCTGTTTGCCAAGAATCTGCATCCTTATCTTGGATTGCCTCGTCATATGTCCATGGGTCTGATTCATCTTGTCCGGGAATCAAGTCCGAGGACTCTCCTATTCCCATGAATCTCTCGGGCTGTTTCACAACCCTCCCACTACGACGAGGTTCCAGTTGTGTAAGTGTGTCATTTGGTATATCATCTAGTACAGTTGGCATTGAGGTTAGCCCCCTTAGCTCATTTAAGGTAATCTCACTTCTGGGTCTTCTTTAGTTCATATAGTCTTCTTCTAAAAATCTAAAGTGGGTGCTTATTACCACCTTTTGATCTTCAGGACCATAAAACATACACCCTTTTGTTCCCTCGGGGTATCCCACAAACAACCTTAATTCTGATCGAGGATCCAATTTTCCGGCTTCCTTATCCAACACGTAGGCCGGACACCCCCAAATCCTCATGTGTCTCATACTAGGCTTGCGCCCGGTCTACAATTCTTTGGGAGTTTTGGGAACCGAATTGGATGGCACCAAGTTCAGAATGTAGGCTGTTGTTTCCAATGCATGACCCCAGAACAACTTGGGTAGATCCGCATAACTCATCATAGATCTAACCATTTCCAAGAGAGTTTTGTTTCTTCGCTCTGCAACCCCGTTTTGTTGAGGGGTTCCTGGTGCAGTGAGCTGGGATGCAATCCCTTCATCAAATAAGTAGTTCAAAACTCATCATTTGAGGTATTCGCCTCCACGATCGGATCGTAGAGACTTGATACATTTTTCCCTATGATTCTCTGCTTGAGCCTTAAATTCTTTGAATTTCTCAAAGGTCTCAGATTTATGCTTCATAAGGAAAATATAACCGTACCTTGAGTAATCATCAATAAAAGTGACAAAATACTCATAACCTCCTCTCGCTTTGGTTGACATTGGACCACATAAATCTGTGTGAACGATCTCTAACACTTCTTTGGCCCTATTCCCCTCGGCTCCAAATACCCTCTTTGTCATTTTACCCTCCAAACATGATTCGCAGGTTGAAATTGGTTCAACTTGGAGAAACTCCAGTGAATCGTCTTTCACCAACCTTTGGATCCTCTTTGGATTTATATGACCTAATCTCAGATGCCATAGAAGTGTTTCGTTCACGTCTGATGAACGTTTTCTTTTCTAAAAGCTTGAGTTGATGTGTTATAGGATGCATTTCGTGAGTGGTGTGCACAGTTAATTGTATAGAGATTATTCGACAACGTTCCATGACAAATAAATTTATCAAAAAGAGAAATGGTAACAACTTTATTAAAAGTAACCGAATATCCATCATGAAAAAGTTTAGAAACGGAAATTAAATTCTTTCTAAAATTCGGAACGTAAAGAACATCTCTTAAAATTAAAACTATGTATTCAAAAAAGACAGGTGCACTTTCCCCTTTCAAATTTGCCACTCTCGAAGATCGCCCGGTGTGATGAGGATCTCACTCCCACTAAGTTGTCTGGTCCGTTTGAACCCCTGTAATGTGAAACAAACATGATCAGTGGATCCCATATCCACCACCCATAAATGGGAGGCATACGCCGCTAAACAAGTTTCAACAACTAGTGCGTGAGAATTACATTTCTTTCCATTCCTTTTGGGTTTGGAACAGGCTGACCTCCAATGTCCTTTTTCACCGCAGTTGAAGCACTTCCCCTTAGATGGCTTGTTCACACCTCCACCCTTCTTCACACTTTCTTTGCCATTGGCAACACTTGAGTTCACTTGCTTGTGGCCTTTGTCCCTTTTCTTGTTCTTACCACCCCTTGGCCTAGAAGAGGAAGAAGGTCCATTTGTCACCAAGGCTTGGCTCTTTTGCCCCAATATCGCCTCTGCCGAGACTAAAGCTTGCAACAAATTAGACATCGAGAACTTCTGATTATTCATCTTGTAGTTCAGCCTGAACTGTTCAAAACTTTTCGGCAGAGAGTGGAGCACGAAATCGATTTGGGTCTCGATATCGTATCCAGCGCCAAGTACCTCAAGTTTGTTAAGGTGAGCCATCATCTGGAGAACGTGTTCCCTTACTGGCGTTCCCTCCACCATTTTCATAGAGAGCAAGTCTCTCATGGTGATCTGACGAGCCACACGGTTCTGATGTTGAAACATCGCTTTAAGACTAGTCATGATGTCTGCAGCGGTCTCAACGTTCTGGTGTTGGTGTTGCAACACATCTGACATAGAAGCCAAGATCGTACACTTTGTCATTTTCGATTTGGAACGCTCCCAACAAAGATACTCTTTCTTAACCGTTTTAGTGGACTCATCTTTTGGCTTTTTCGGTTTAGGTGTAGTGAGAACCGAGTTATAGCTTTGTGCGGTGAGGACAATAGTATGTTTTCGATTCAATCAACAAAGTTTTCACCAAGATAAGTAAATTGTCCTTAAGTATATTGAATAGTGGATAAAAAAAGGTTGCGACATGATGAACTGAAATAAACAATAATATGCATAAGCACAAATATATCACAAGGTTTGATCACATGCATCATATTAAAATCTCAAAAAAAAATATGAACATGCATCACCCAACATCTCAAAAACAGGTTTAAATAAGCCACGTGGGGTGGGTCATTATTTAAACACATTCAAAGCGAGTTACAAACAAAACGATTACAAACCTTTAATATCCAGATTAATAGTTGGCTCTCACTTGACCAATATAAAATTGAGCGGGGACTTCGGGAAGTATATGCATATCAATTTTATACCTAAGTAATAACCATGATTAAATCTGAGGATTATTATTTCAGTATTGAACGAGCCTCCTCGTGGGGAGGGTCATCATCTCCACTAGTAATAATCCACAATCATCCATTTGGAATTCATTCATGTGAAAGCTAACTTTTGACCGAATCAGTGGGGAATTTCTCCAAAAGAATTCACAAATAAATAAACCATGGAGGTCAAAATTAATTTAATTTTATTATCCGGAATAAAATTGTCAATTAATTATTTAAACATACTTAGTAATTTTTGAAGGTGAGATTTTTCATTGGGCAACTCTCATGCAAACACATTTAAACAAATTAAATAAAACATAAGATAACTCAATAGTAAATCAAGCAAAGCAGAAAAATAAACATATTGGGCACAAATTGTCCAATTGTCATGGTTTGATTTTTCTTGGCTTTATCTTCAAGAAACGTCATCTTGAATTTCTCTCACTAGATCGTCTCGAAAAGAACTCCGTCTCGAAACGCCACGCCAAGTAGATCGGGAGGGATGCATCCGATCCGGCCACTCGTACCAGTCGACCTCGACACCTCGTGGCGAGCCGCCACTGCGTTGCCTCGGCAGGGTCGGTAGTTCCTCGGCGGCGGCAGCGTACCAAGATGCATCCGACTTGGCGTGCTCGCCCGGCACACCTCGCCTCCGAACCAGAAGCGGCCTCTCTGGCGTCCCAGCGTGCGTCTTTTCGCCTCCGTCGGCCCGCCCTCTCCGTTGCCGCGGTCAGCGTCTTTAGCGCCCGCCCGTCTTGCTCTGCGATCTGGCGGCTTCGGCCCGGTCTCACCCACGCCCCCGTGCGTCCTGGCAGCGTCCAGCGTCGCACACACAAGCGTGCTCCGCTAACGCGTTTCGCGTGATGCATGCCGCCACGCTTGGGATTTTTTTTATCTTTAATTCTTCGTCTAAAATCCCGGTCCGATCCGGGTTACAATTTATTTACAAAAATAATTAAACCTAGATCTGACTAGTCTATTACATTGATCAAATCAAACAAATCCTAATCTACCGTGGATTTTCTCACGAGGCAAAACGAATCCGAACTAATCGAATTAAAAACCATAATTTATATGCATGCATAAATAAACACATTAAATTCCATGACAATTGGATACCTGCAAAAAAGATCTAGCAATTCTACTATCCAATTTCAAATTTAATGACAGCGAATTAAATTACAATTTAAAAAATTCAGAGTCCCGAAACCGTGGCTCTGATACCAGTTGTTGGGGAATAAGTTACACAGATCTATTCGGGGTGAATATTTAAATATAAATTTAATTCTTATAATTATTACTAGCATGAATTAATCCTATATTAATTAAAATAATAATCCAACAACAAATCATGCATATAATTAATTCACGTAAATCCTACGCATGCGGAATTCTACGAGTTTACGTGAACGTACCTCTTGGGACGGCAGTGATCTGGCTGATTAGACTAACCAAAAGAACTTCCCAAGTATTCCCTTAATCCTTGTTCGACTATCCGGTGGTAGGACACTTGTGAACAATTAACAAAAAGGAAAATAAATTATGTTGCACCACCTTTGTGGATTTACTAATTTTTTCAGCACATGGAATTGTACTTAGGAATGAAAGAGTCATCCCCTATTTATAGAGCATAGGTGGTCGAAATTTTGGGTAGAAAATAATGTGGAAAATATTTTCTTGATCTCCAAGAAATCTTGAATATATCTCCTATATTCTTTTTTCCATAATTATAATATTCCACAAAATCCCACATACTCTTTGTTATGGAGTAATTTTCGAAAATTATAGGCAAGATTCCAAGATTTGGATCTTCTTGAATTTATGAGATATTCTTGTATGTCAAGAAATACATATCTTCCATAATATATTTTTAAGAAAATCAAGAAAATCTTTCTTGCCCTTAATTATCCAAATTTTTCAAAATTATCTTCATGAATAACCAAGTGGGAGATTTCTTGAATTTAATGAGATAATCTTGTATTACAAGAATACATATCTTCATTCTATAACAAAATTCAAAGAAAAATCTTTCTCCCTTTTATCCATAAATTTTGAATTTTATGAGGAAAAAAACAATATTTATTTTATTTTAAACACCTTTTTAGGTTATTGGACTATATGTTTGGGCTACTCGGGGGCCTTTAGGAGAATTAAGATTGGATCTTCCAATGGATCTTGAATTATCAATATTGAGCCACAATATTATTCAAGCCCATAAATATTAAGTAATCCCACTACATAATTAATATTGCACTATCCATCTTAACCCATATTACAATCAATATGGCTCCAGGTTATTATTTCCCGTGTTTAAGATTATCTAGCCCATTAATTAATTCAAGCCCTTTGAAATAGCTTTCCATTAATTAATATATTTTGTCCTTGGTCGAGGAACGGTTCAACATTATTATCCATAGAGGAAACTAATTCCCTTTGCAAGATTTGGTATGATAAATCTTATGAACCTCCCAGAGAACCGTCGAACAAAAGCGTACTTGCACCACGATTCTCCGTATTAAATCTTAGCAATCACATGTGACCAATAATATTGCCCAAGATAAAAAGTATTGAATCTCGTTGATTCTCTATCCATGATAAGTCAAAGCAATAATTACCAACCACACGTGATCCTATTTAAGGAAGCGAAGATTAATAAATAACGAACCATTTCGAGGTCTAATTCTTCCTTGTTGATTCTCGAAGAATTTGTCCTCAAAAGGTCCTATTCGATGCATCGAATCATGCACTAGTGTAATCTCTTGGTCAAGACAAGCCAATCGAGCCTTTACACTTCAACCTTTCACGATGGATTGTTCATTTTCATCTCGCCGTGAATGGTGTACTTTTTGAATTACAAAGACTATTAATTTAATCCGTGATCCGGTATCACTAAATTAACTACAATGTAACACGATCTTATTTAACGAACGATTATCCAAGTAAATATATGTAACATTCAATGATATTTTAAAGCATCAACGATAAACAATTTATTTCAGTAAATAAGTCCGAAATTCAGTTTTGATTATACAAAGTAAAAAGCATACTTTCCAGTATAATCCCAACAGAGCCAGTGGTTGATTACATAAACCGATGGAGGAATCTAAGTCTGAACTGTAAAGATAGATTGTCTAAAACTTCAGCAATCGAAATGTGCATCCAAGGAATGCAGTGGAGTCTTCGGTATATTCTCCAAGCTATTATTTAAGAGAAGATTTGGCTACTAAGGCTCACGACATGGAGATAAGTATAGCCACGAGTGGAGTTCAAAGATCACTATCTCAAGAATCCCGTAGGTCCGAGGACAATCAAGAAGTCAGAAATGGGGGCAAGCCCTTCGTGAAGGTTCCAAATAAAGAATCTATAGCAGTGACTACTACAACCGTTAAATTCCGTAGAGATGAGAATGATGCAAGTGACAAAGGAAAGAACGTCATCCAAGACAACGGGCAAATGATAATGTCTTTTAAAGAGTTGCAACGAAAACAATATACTTTCTTGGACTCCGATGTTCCGGGCATATTCAACGACTTGCTTAAAGCAAAATTCATCGAGTTGCCAGAAATGAAACGACCGGAAGAAGTTGAGCGGACTGATGACCCTAGATATTGCAAATATCACCGATCTGTAGGGCATCCAATTCAAGACTGCTTTATATTTAAAGAGAAAATCATGCGGCTAGCCGAACAAGGAAAGATTATACTTGAAGATGATAAGACGACTGCGAATGTTCTCACCTTCGAAAATGACAATACTTTGTATCATGTGGAAAATGGAGAAAACAACGATGCATGCGGTCGACCCACGATCATTCTTATTTAGTTGTAACTTTTCTGAGCGAGGACTTGCTACTTGGTTCACAACCTCACATTGAATGTCCGCCATTGTTTGAACAAAAACCGATTAACACTTTGAAGCAAAAGTAGATCGAAAAATCCCTAATTAGCGGAGGCTCGGAGCGTGAACATCTTACCTTTGAGGATAATGAAAAAAGTTAGGAATACCCGGCCGAAGACCATGTCATTTATTGCGAAGACTTATACAATAAATGGGGTAAACTACTACGGATTGATGATCCAATGGGTTTCAATCTAGAAGGACAAAGAGCCTTTATTTATCAAATAAATTTTTCGACTTTAAATAGTATTGTATTTATTGATTGATGGATGCCCTCGTAAGATTAAACTCTTCCATGTCATAGATGCAAGGGCGGAAATGAACAATATGCTCTTAGGACGCCCATGGTTGCTTGACAACTTCGATTGTGATACCCTCGACATTACACAGGATGCTTTGTTGGGGTTGTCTTTGGAAAGAATTATTCAATGGTTCGTTATTTATTAACTTTGTATAAATAGATGAATTTGGTTGGTAATTATTCTTTGAAATAAATTTTGGATATCGAGATTCAATACTTTATATCTTTAAATATCATTGAATGTTACATATATTTAATAAGAAGAATCGCAGCAAGCACGCTTTTTCGACGGTTCTCGTTCAATAAGATTTATCATACCAAATTTGTAGTTAATTTTTCAGATGGATAATAATGTTGAACTGCATTGACTAAGGACAAAAGATATTAATTAATGGAAAGCTATTTCAAGGGCTAATTAATTAATGGGCTAGATAATCTTAAACACGGAAATAATAAAGAATAGGAGCCATATTAATAAAGAATTGAAAGTTAAGATGGATAATGTCAATATTAATTATGTAGTGGGATTAATTAATATTTATGGGCTTGAATAATATTGTGGCTCAAGATCCATTGGAAGGTCCAATCTTAATTCTCCTAAAGGCCCTCAAGTAGCCCAAAAGATAAAGTCCAATAACTGAAAAAGGTGTTTAAAATAAAATAAATTATTTTTGCTTATTTTTTTCCAAAATTTTCGAAAATATTAAAGGAAGAAAGAGAAAAGATTTTCTTGGAAAGATTTTATGGAATATGTATTCTTGAAATACAAGATTATCCCATAAATTCAAGAAAAGTCAAAGATCCTATTTCTTCCCTATTTAATACGAAATTTTCGAAAACCCCTTAATATAAGGAGGTGAGATTTTTATGGAATATTTTAAGTATGGAGAAAAGAATATATTGGATATATTCAAGATTTCTTGGAGATCAAGAAAAAGATTTTCTCATCTTATTCCTAGGGCAAAAATCGGCCACCACCTAGTATTATAAATAGGGGATGAATTTTTCATCCCCAAGTACAATTCCATGTATTGGAAAAAATTAGAAATCCACAAAGGTGGTGCAACATAATTTTATTTTTCTCTTTTGTTAAATTGTTCGCGAGTTCCTACCACCGGATTGTTGAACGAGGATAAAGGAATACTTGAGAAGGTCTTTTGGTGTGTTCGTGTGAACGGGATCCATCTTCTCAACGGTTGTCACTCCTAAAGGTTAGTTCATGTAAACCCCGTAGCAATTCCGCATGCCTAGGATTTATGTGAACTGTTTATATGCATGATTTATTGTTGAATTATTATTTGAATTAATATAGGATTAATTCATTCTAGTAATAATTGTTAGAATTAAATTTGTATTTAAATATTCATCCCGAATAGATCCGGGCAATTTATTCCCCAACAATTGGTATCAGAGCCTCGGTTTCGGGCACTGAGTTTTAAATTGTAATTTAATTCATTTTCATTAAATTTGAAATTGGATAGTAGAATTGCTAGATATTTTTTGCAGGTATCCAATTGTCATGGTATTTGATGAATGTTTATATTTATGCATGCATATAAATTGTGGTTTTAATTAGATTCGTTCAAATTCGTTTTGCCTCGTGAGAAAATCCACGAGTAGATTAGAATTTGTTTGATTTGATAAATGTAATAGACTAGTCTAGATATAGGTTTATTTATTTTTTGTAAATAAATTGTAATCGGATCGAGAACGAAGCGAAGAATTAAAGACAGGCGACCAAGTGCAACGCACGCAAAGCAAAGGCAAGTGCTAGGTGGATGCGTCTGGGGCTAGGCGAGAGGCGCCGCGCCGCCATGGCGTAAGCCGAGCATGCAGACCTGAGGCGAGGCGGTGGAGGCATGGCATGTGAAGGCACGTTGAGACACGCGACGAGCACACGAAAGGGCAGCGAGTGAAAGCGCCACGACGCGGGCATAAGCCCGGCGTGGAAGCGCTAGGCGGGGGTGAAGGAAGGCGGCTAAGCGCGGCGGGCAAACTCAGCGGCTCATGGATCTTGAGGATTGGTTGATCCGCCTACGAGCGCCGAAAGCGACGCGCGGGACGGCGGAACCTAGGCGCTCAGCGTCATGGCGACGCAGTACGTGTTCCGGGCTGTGAGCTAACCAATGCCAGACGTCATTTCGGACCTACACGGAGGATATTGTAAAGAAAATATTGCGGATGAGTGGGAGCTTTTCGAGACGAACGATGAAGGCTATGAAGACGATTTCTCAAGATCAAGACATGACAAAATTAACCATGACAATTGGATATATGTGGTCAATGTGTTTAATTTTTGTTTTGATATTTTTGCATTATTTTATGCTTATTTAAATTGTGTTTAAGTAAGCGATGCATGAGAAAATGTTTTGAAAAATCTCACATTTGAAAATTACTAAGTATGTTTAAATAATTAATTGACAATTTTATTCCGGATAATAAAATTGAATTAATTTTGACCTCCATGATTTATTTATTTGTGGATTCTTTTGGAGAAATTCCCCCCTTGGGACGACCAAAAGATAGATTTCACATGAATAAATTCAGAAAGGATGATTGTGGGTTATTATTAGTGACGACGATGACCCCCCCCACGAGGCTCGTTCAATACAAAATAATAATTCTATATTTAATCCTGGTTATTACTTAGGTATAAAATGTATATGCATATACTTCCCCGAAGTCCCTGTCAATTTTATATTGGTCAAGTGGGAGACAACTATTAATCTGGATATTAAAGGTTTGTAACTTTTTTCTTGTTTGTAACCTGCCTGAATGTGTTTAAATAATGACCCACCCCACGTGGCTTATTTAAATTGTTTTGAGATGTTGGCTGATGCATGTTCATTTTTTATTAGATTTTAATATGATACTTGTGATCGAATCTTGTGGTATGTTTGTGCTTATACAAATTGTTATTTATTTCAGTTCAGCATGTCGCAACCTTTTAATCCACTGTTCAATATACTTAAAGACAATTTGCTTACTGGTGAAAGTTATATCGATTGGATTTACAAAATAAAACTTGTCCTAGCCGCATCACCATCCAAATGGGTACTTGATACACCAAAACCCGAAAAACCAGCTAAGGATGCCGGAATATGGTGAATGATTTGTTGGGATGCAATATGGTGAATGGGAGCTGACAAATGAATTGATGAAGGATAAAATTCCGGCACACCTGTCAGATTTGTTGAAACGCCTTCACCAAGGATATGAGTCAGCTGCAGACATCTTGCAGAATCTCGAAGCGATGTTTGCACATCCGACCCGTATGGCAGTCTAAAGCGTGAAGCAAGAAATTGCTGAATTAAAAATGGAAATAGGAATGACTGCAAGGGAGCACGTTCTTAGGGTTATGTTTCTCTTTGAGGAGCTTGAGATCCTCGGCGAAAAATGTGATTTCAAGACTAAAATTGATTTCATTCTCCAATCCTTACCAAAGAGCTATAATCACCACTATCTTGAGTATCTATTGGAAGATCAAGATTTTCAGTGGATGATCTTGTAAAAGCTCTCACTTTGGTTGAAAGGGAGATGGGGCGCGAGGAAAAGAACTTGGGAAAACAAAAATCTTCTCTTCATTCTAGGTCAAATGGTGGTAAGAATGATGAAAAAAGAAGAAAGTTAAAAGCAAAAGCAGACTCAACATCGAATAAGAGAATGGAATCAAGCATGGGGAGAGTTTTGGAGAGCGCAGAGTAGGACCTTTGGAGGGCGGCTGTTCAATTCTTCAAAGAATGGAAAGAAAGGTAATTCTCACGCAATAGTTGTTGAAACTTGTTTAGCGGCGTATGCCTCCCATTTATGGGTGGTGGATCTGAGGATCCCTTGATCATGTATGTTTCACTTACGGGGGTTCAAGCGGACCGGCAACTTAGTGGGGTGAGATCCTCATCACATCGGGCGATCTTACGAGTGGCGGTGAACGATGGGAAAAGTGCACTGTCTTTTTGAAAACGAGTTTTAATTTTAAGAGATGTTCTTTACGTTCCTAGTTTTAGAAAGAATTTAATTTCGGTTTCTAAACTTTACCTTGATGGATATTCGATTTACTTTTGATAAAGTTGTTACCATTTCTCTTTATGATAAATTTATATGTCTTGGAACGTTGTCGAATAATCTCTATACAATTAATCGTCTGCACACCACTCACTTAAATGCATCCTATAACACATCAACAAGCTTCCGATAAAAGAAAACGTTCATCAGACGTGAACGAGACACTTCTATGGCATCTCAGATTGGGACATATTAATCCAAAAAGGATTCAAAGGTTGGTAGAAGATGGTCATTGGAGTCTCTCCGGGTTGAACCAATCCCAACTTGCGAATCATGTTTGGAGGGTAAAATGATCAAGAGGGCATTCGGAGCCAAGGGGAATAGAGTCAAAGAATTGTTAGAAATCGTTCACACAGACGTATGTGGTCCAATGTCAATCAAAGCAAGAGGAGGTTATGAGTATTTCGTCACCTTTATTGATGATTACTCAAGGTACGACTATATTTTCCTTATGAAGCATAAATCTGAGACCTTTGACAAATTCAAAGAATTTAAGGCTCAAGCAGAGAATCATAGGGAAAAACGTATCAAATCTCTACGATCTAATCTCAGCGATGAGTTTTTGAACTACTTGTCAGATGAAGAGATTGTATCCCAGCTAACTGCACCCGGAACCCCTCAACAAAATGGGGTTGCAGAGCGAAGAAACAGAACTCTTTTAGAAATTGTTAGATCAATGATGAGTTATGCGGATCTACCCAAGTCGTTCTGGGGTAATGCCTTGGAAACAGCGGCTTATATTCTGAACTTGGTGTCATCCAAGCCTGTTCCCAAAACTCCCAAAGAATTGTGGACCGGGCGCAAGCCCAGTTTGAGACACATGAGAATTTGGGTGTGTCCGCCCACGTGTTGGACAAAGGAAGCGAAAAATTGGATCCTCGATCGAGAATTAAGGTTGTTTATAGGATACCCGAGGGAACAAAAGGGTGTATGTTCTATGGTCGAAAGATTTAAAGGTGGTAATAAGCACCCACTTTAGATTTTTTGGAAGAAGACTATATGAACGAAAGAAAGCCCGTGGTTGAGAT
Organism: Stenogyne calaminthoides; assembly: GCA_037126765.1. NCBI lineage: Eukaryota > Viridiplantae > Streptophyta > Magnoliopsida > Lamiales > Lamiaceae > Stenogyne > Stenogyne calaminthoides. The sequence goes on along the minus strand of JBBCBC010000023.1, from coordinate 27,272,355 downwards.
TACCTTAAATGAGCTAAAGGGCTAACCTCATTACCAACTGCATACAAGATGACATACCAAATGACACACTTACACAACCGTGAATTCCGTCAGAGTGGGAGGGTTGTAAGACAACCAGAGAGATTCATGGGGGTAGGAGAGTCCTCGGACTTAGTCCCGGTCAAAGATGAATCGCATTGGTGGACTGGACGATGAAGGCAATCTAAGACAAGGATCACGGTTTAAGAAACACGGAATGGAAGCCGAAATGGGTTCTATGGATCATAACAGAGTGTGGGAGCTAGTCGAACCACTTATGGGGTCAAACCCATTGGCCGCAAGTGGGTATACAAGAGAAAAGAGGTCAGGGACGGAAGGTGGAGGAGCCATGACATGGAGAAGCGTTATGTAAATGCATCGCCGATTCTACCATGAAAGTTCTAATACGTAGCTGCTTGCGAGGAGGCAAAAGAAGCGGTTTGGCTCAAGAACTTCCTAGTGGACTTGGATGTAGTTCGAATTTGCCGGGACAATCACTTTTTTTTGTGATAATTGGGAGCGATTTGCAAATTCAAAGAAACCAAGAGCCCACAAAGGCCAACAAACACATTGAAGGAAATACCATCTTATACAAGAAATCGTTAAGAGAGAAGATATAGAGGTGGCAAAGATCGCGTCGGAAGACAACCTAGTAGATCCATTCACAAAGGTCACTTTAAGAACACATTCGAGAGACATGTGGAAGGAATGGGTGTCAAGACCGTTTTAATCTGCTTTGAGTATAAGTGGGAGATATTATTAGGTTCGTGTAGGTGACATTAGATGTCACGATTAGAACTACACGAGATATGTTATAGTATACTTTAAAAGCGGACTTTGAGTATAAGTGGGAGATTGTTGGGGTTATCTTTGGAAAGTATGCTTTTTACTTTGTATAACAAAACTGAATTTATGTCTTATTCTTTGAAATAAATTATTTATCGATGCTTTAAATATCATTGAATGTTACATATATTTCTTGCATAATTGTTCAATAAATAGTCGTGTTACATTGTAGTTAATTTAGTGATACCGGATCACGAAGATTAAACTAACGGTCCGCTTGTAACTAAAAAAAATTTCATTCACGACCTAGATGTAAATGAACAATCCATCGTGAAAAAGGATGAAGTGTAAGGCTCGATTGGCTTGTCTTGACCAAGAGATTACACTAGTGCATGGTGATGCCTTTGAATAGGACCTACAAGAGGATAAATTCTTGACCTTTGAATTAGGAAGAATTAGACCTCGGTGGTTCGTTAATTCTTAATCTTAGATCCCTTAAATAGGATGGGTGTGTGGTTAGTAATTATTGCTTTGACTTATAGCGGTAGGGAATCAATGAGATTCAATACTTTATATCTTGGGCAATATTATTTGTCACATCGATTGCTAAGATTTATCTGAAGAATCGTGTGGAAGTACACTTGTTCGATTTGCCCCCTTGGGAGGTTCATAAGATTTATCATACCAAATCTTGCAAGTGGAATTAGTTTTCAATTATGGATAATAATGTTGAACCGTTCTTGACCAAGGACAAAAGATATTAATTAATGGAAAGCTATTTTAAATTGGCTTGAATTAATTAATGGGCTGAATAATCTTAAACACGAGAAATAATAGCAAGGGAGCCATATTACTTGATAATATGGGTTAAGATGGATAGTGCAATATTAATTATGTAGTGGGATTAATTAATATTTATGGGCTTGAATAATATTGTGGCTCAATATTGGAAATTCAAGATCCATTGGAAGGTTCAATCTTAATTCTCCTAAAGGCCCCTCAAGTAGCCCAAAGATAAAGTCCAATAACCTGAAAAAAGGTGTTTAAAATAAAATAAATTATTGTTGCTTTATTTTTTCCAAAATTTTCGAAAATATTAAAGGAAGAAAAGAAAGCGATTTTCTTGGAAAGATTTTATGGAATATGTATTCTTGAAATACAAGATTATCCCATAAATTCAAGAAAAGTCAAAGATCATATTTCTTCCCTATTCAATGGGAAACTTTCGAAAACCCCTTAATATAAGGAGGTGTGATTTTTATGGAATATTTTAATTATGGAGAAAAGAATATATTGGATATATTCAAGATTTCTTGGAGATCAAGAAAAAGATTTTTCCATCTTATTTTCTCGGGCAAAAATCGCCACCACCTAGTATTATAAATAGGGGATGAATTTTTCATCCCCAAGTGCAATACCATCTGTTGGAAAAATTAGAAATCCACATGGGTGGTGCAACATAATTTTATTTTTCCCTTTTGTTAAATTGTTCGCGAGTTCCTACCACGGATTGTTGAATGAGGATAAGGGAATACTTAAGAAGGTCTTTTGGTGTGTTCGTGTGAGCAGGATCCATATTCTCAGCGGTTGTCACTCCGAAAGGTTAGTTCACGTAATAGGTAGCAATTCGCATGCCAAGGATTTATGTGATTTGTTTATATGCATGATTTGTTCTTTGAATTATTATTTGAATTAATATAGGATTAATTCATGCTAGTAATAATTGTTAGAATTAAATTTGTATTTAAATATTCATCCCGAATAGATCCAGGGCAATTAATTCCCCAACATGCTTCAAATATCGTGAAGGCAACAACATGAAAGGCGGTGTTCGGTGATGACAAACCCTTCACGAAATTTGAATCATACTTATTTGATGCTAAGTACTTCTTTGTTGTACCATAGAATAATCCAACCCGGTTAGAGCGACCTCGATAAGAATCGGGAGCCGCTTGGCGACTTCCTTGGAACGGAGAAGGTCGCAAGGCGGCTTAAAAGAAACGAGAAAGTCACATTTGACCTTAGAATAAACCACAAGTCGGAGGCGACCTCAGATGGGTATTTATGGCAAAGATATGGGTAAGCCGAGAGCGTGAATATCGCGGGGTAAGCAAGGAAAGTGTATCGGGGCGCAAAAAATTGCGGGATTGACCGATAAAACCCTAGTTAAAATTTGGAAGCTTGACAAACCCATCGAAGGAAGCCCACGGAGGAGTGTACCCTAATTTCTTGTCTATAAGTACAACTTGTATTATCCATTGTAAAAAAATGAAATCTTAGAACTCTAGGCAGAAAAGAATAATAAAATACTCCTGGTTTGGGCGCCCGGACGTGTCTTCTTATTCAAAAATTTTTGGGTAACCAAATTTGAGTCTATTTCATATTTGTTACTCGTTACTTGATTGATCCCATTTAATAACATTAAGTTGCCCTAGACGTAAAATCTAAGTCACAACATTAGCGCCGTCTGTGGGAAACATTTTGTTGATTTGCTGAAAAATCCGCAGAAAACCTATCCCTTATCAATGGCGATCAACCAAGGTAACGTAACGTAAAGCGGAGGCGAACCCACTGGCATGACGATTGTCGAGGCCTCGTGAGAACCTGAGCGCTCTCACCCCATCATTCGAGGCCACCCCGACATCGGGTGGAATCTTGTGCGCATAACCGGAGGACCGCAATCGCCGGAATCGCAGCTCCTAGAAAGGCCAAGATGGTCGGGCAACATGTTCCGACTTGGGAGATAAGATGCCCAAAAGGCCCCAATAGCCATCGAAGACGAGGCGCAATCTCAGCCTTGGCACGTCGACGGGATGGGCGAGATCGCCATGGCTCTAAACTTACATCATGATGAACCACCGGGAATTGACGGTCGCCCAGACAATCCACGAACAACCTACCCTCAAAGACCATCGCGACATCAAAATCGGCGAAGCTGGCAGGATGGTCCAATGACTTCTAGAAATAGCCGAGAACCAAAGCGACCCGACCGAAGGCACCATAACCTTATCATCCCGGACTTCGGGACCACAAATCACTTTGGCACCCACCCAAAAAAATCAACACGGCGTCCCTAGATCGCTACAATGGATTTCTCGGACCCAAGGGTCCACGTGGCCCAAATATAACTCCTACATGGCCTCCATGGCGCGACATATGCCACTAAGTGCCATTTTTTTTCCCTAACTTTGGCGACCGAGGCCCCCAATGGTTCACCGTTGCCACCTTTCCGGTGGAATCTTCGAACAGCTCGCAGTTTATTTGACCCATTTTCACGGCCTTGGCGCAACCTCTGATTAGAACAGCGACTTATGTACACCAATAGGCCCGACAATGAGTCCGATCGATCCTACATCGAAAGGATCGACAAGCTCATACTCGAAGGGGATCGATCGGGGATGAAGCCAAAGTGTTTGGTAAATCTCTGGACTCGAAAGCGAACCAAGTTGTGGCAGTATGACCCTTTGAATACCGATCAACTACAATGACTTTCGGAGACAAGCTAGCCACCTCATCCACACCTCGAGCTTCTAGAATCAAGACTCTCCGATGAAAAAAGGGTCTTCGACATAAAGAAAGCTCTAAGAAAACGTGAGTCATTACAAGGCGCTGTGACTTCAAACCCTTTGAAGAAAATATCCGGTAAAGTTGATGGAAGTGCTTGGCATGACACCGGCACGATACAACCGGATCGGGGACCGGAGGCGCTACCTCCCCCTCCTCCGATTAAGAACAAGTGGAAGACAAAACCCCAATAAACACGCCATTTCCACGAGCAAATGGGCCTTATACGGCGAGTGCAAGGATCTACTCCCCCGGCTTTTGAGGTTATACGAGGATGGATTCTTCGGGCGGAGTTTGTCAAGCGACCTCGGAAGAATCGGGGATCAAGCTTCGAGAGGTCGCCAACAAGTAAACCTGAAAAGCGGAACCCGGCTCCGGAGATGCCGCCGGGAATAGCCAAGACTGCCCATGCGGATGGGCAAGAGGTCGATTGATACATATCTTGTCCCCTTTGAGGGATGAGGGGGCTTTCATCAACCGGCTCATCAAAAAGGCGGATGAAGGCGAAGATAAGAGAAATAGAAAAATGCCAGAAAAATGGTGTTACCCGTTTTCATAGTAGGAGAAAGACTATCTGACGAGTTATTTGAGAAGGACAAAGGCGGGGTAGTCTACCCCTAACGTCGATCCACTGGTAATCGAGCCAATATCATGGGCACCACCGTATGCCTTTTGCTAGTGGATGGAGGGCTTTTCTGCAACATACTTTTCAAGAAGACCACTGGACATTTCGGAGATTACGATCATACATCCTCCATCGACCATGTCGTGAAAGGCTTCGGGGCCTTGGCGGTGAAGCCGGCGAGGAATGATTCGACTTCTTGTAGAATTAGTCTCCTTTGAATGAAAAATTTAGGGCCACTAGGCTTTTAGATTTTTTAGTTATCGACCTCCGAGCTCTATAATGGATTCTCGGGAGGCCATTTTTATGAATTTGAGGTTGCATCCTCGACTTTTTGTTTCGTGTAAAGTTTCCCACCAAGAGTGGGCTGGTCGGCACCGTCAAAAGGTGACCAAGTTGATCTGCAAGGGTTATTTGATTTATTTCTCGTCTTGTTTAAATTCGCACCAATATCTAAGCAAACAAATACTTATAATAGATAGCGGCGGTGTGAAATTTTAAATAACAAAAGCGAGTAGGAAAGAAAGTCGCGACGACCTCGATCGAGGATGGGGCGAACGGAAGAATTTACGCTTTCAAGGCGAAATAGGCGACTGTTTGGGAATTATTTGCCGGATCTATTCGGGATGAATATTTAAATACAAATTTAATTCGACAATTATTCTTAGCATGAATTAATCTATATTAATTCAAATAATAATTCAACAACAAATCATGCATATAAGCAGTTCACATAAATTCTCTGGCATCTGGAATTGCTACGGGTTTATGTGAACTAACCTCTGGATTGCAATGGTCTCATCGATAAAAAACACACCAAAAAAGCCTTCCCAAGTATTCCAGTCCTATTTCGTCAATCGGTAGAAGGAAGCTCGCGAACAATTAACAAAAAAGGAAAATAAAAAATTTATTGCACCACCTTTGTGGATTTACTAATTTTTTCAGCACATGGAATTGTACTTGGGAATGAAACACTCATCCCCTATTTATAGAGGTGTAGTGGCCGATTTTTTTTGCATATGGAATAAGGGAAAAATATTTTCTTGATCTCAAGAAATCTTGAATATATCTCCTATATTCTTTTCTCCATAATTAAAATATTCCATAAAAATCCTTATCTCTTGTTATGGGAATTTTCGAAAAAGAGGATCAAGATTCCAAGATTTGGATCTTCTTGAATTTATGAGATATTCTTGTATTCCAAGAATACATATATTCCATAATATATTTTCAAGAAAATCTTTATTTTCCTTCTTTTTCTTAAATTTCAAAATTTCTAATATAAATAACCAAGTGGGAGATTTCTTGAATTTAATGAGATAATCTTGTATTCCAAGAATACATATCTTCATTCCATAACAAAATTCAAAGAAAATCTTTCTCCCCTTTTATTCATATTTTTCAAAAAATGAGAAAAAATAAGCAACAAAATTTATTTTATTTTTAAACACCTTTTTCAGTTATTGGACTTTATGTTGGGCTACTTGAGGGGCCTTTAGGAGAATTAAGATTGGATCTTCCAATGGATCTTGAATTATCAATATTGAGCCACAATATTATTCAAGCCCATAAATATTAATTAATCCCACTACATAATTAATATTGCACTATCCATCTTAACCCATATTACAGTCAATATGGCTCCCGGTTATTATTTCCCGTGTTTAAGATTATCTAGCCCATTAATTAATTCAAGCTTGTTTTGAAATAGCTTTCCATTAATTAATATCTTTTGTCCTTGGTTGAGAGCGATTCAACATTGTAATCCATCAGGAAACTAGTTTCTTTGCAAGATTTTGTATGATAAAACTTATGAACCTCCCAAAGGAACCGTCGAACAAAGCGTGCTTGCGCGATTCTCCGTATTAAATCTTAGCAATCGCGTATGTGACCAATAATATTGCCCAAGATATAAAAGTATTGAATCTCGTTGATTCTCTACCCGTAATAAGTCAAAGCAATAATTACCAACCACACGAGATCTATTTAAGGGGCGAAGATTAGAAATAACGAACCTTTGAGGTCTAATTCTTCCTTGTTGGATTCTGAAGAATTTATCCTCTTGTGGGGTCTCAATGCATCAATCATGCACTAGTGTAATCTCTTGGTCAAGACAAACCAATCCCGGGCCTTACACTTCAACCTTTCACGATGGATTGTTCATTTCCATCTAGGTCGTGAATGATGTACTTTTTGGTTACAAGGGACATTAATTTAATCTTACGTGATCGGTATCACTAAATTAACTACAATGTAGCGCGTCTTATTTATTGAAGCGATTTATGCAAATAAATATATGTAACATTCGATGATATTTAAAGCATCAAATGATAAACAATTTATTTCAATAAATAAGTCCAGAAATTGATTTTGATTATACAAAGTAAAAACATACTTTCGGTATAATCCCAACAATCTCCGCTTATACTCAAAATGCGCTTTTAAGTATACTACAACATGTCTCGTGTAGTTCTAATAGGTGACATCTAATGTCACCTACACGAACCTAATAAAGTCTCCCACTTATACTCAAGCCCAGTTAGCAATGGTCTTGACACCCATTCCTTCCACATGTCTCTCGAATGTGATACGAGGCGGACCCTTTGTGAATGGATACGCTGGGTTGTCTTCTCGACGCGCGATCTTTGCAACCTCTATATCTCCTCTCTAACGATTTCTCGTATAAGATGGTGGTTTCTTTCAATGTGTTTCTTTGGCCTTGTGGGCTCTTGGTTCCCTTGAATTTGCAATTGCTCAAAGCATTGTCACAATAAATAGTGATTGTCTTTGGGCAAATTTGGAACTACATCAAGTCCACTAGAAAGTTCTTGAGCCAAACCGCTTCTTTTCATTTGCCTATGCAACATTTACATATTCCTTCCATGGTAGAATCTGCGATGCATTTACTTAACGACTTCTCCATGTCATGGCTCCTCCCCATGCAAAACACACTCTGGGAGGTAGATTTTTTGGAATCTAAAGTCGATTGGAAATCCAAGTCCGTGTGGCCGATGGGGATTAGACTATCATCGATCGATAAATCAACATTCTATCTCGAGTTCTTTTGGATACTTGAGAATGTTTTTAAGCTGCCAGTCAATGTTTCTTTCCCGGGTTACTTTGATATCTTGCCACCATGCAACGGCAAAATAGATATCCGGTCTCGTGATACGACGTATACATAAGTCTTGACGGCGGTAGAAGCATAAGGAATGCCTTTCATGTCATCTATCTCCTTTTTGTGTCTTAGGGGCACATTTCTTGGATAGATGGATTCCATGTACGAAAGGGTACGTAGCCTTTCTTGAATCTTGCATCTTTGAATCGTTTCAAGGCAAAGTGTCTATGTATGAAGCTTGCGATAAGCCTATCATATTTTCTAGCGATCTCGAGTGATCTTGATCCCGAGGATGTGCGACTTCCCTAAGTCATTCATATCAAATTGTTTTGAAAGCCATGCCCTTATAATTCGATAACTTGTTGGGATTATCTTTGGAAAGTATGCTTTTACTTTGTATAATCAAAACTGAATTTCGGACTTATTCAACTGAAATAAATTGTTTTATCACTAATGCTTTAAATATCATCGAATGTTACATATATTTCTTTGCATATTTATTCAATAAATAGTCGTGTTACATTGTAGTTAATTTAGTGATACCAAATCACGAGAAGATTAAATTAACAGGTCCCTTGTAACTAAAAAGTACACCATTCACGACCTAGATAGAAATGAACAATCCATCGTGAAAAGGTTGAAGTGTAAAGGCTCGGATTGGCTTGTCTTGATCAAGAGATTACACTAGTGCATGGTGATGCAATTGAATAGGACCCTCTAGGAGGACAAATTCTTGAGGCCCGAACAAGGAAGAATTAGACCTCGATGGTTCGTTATTTCTTAATCTTCGCTCTTAAATAGGATCACGTGTGGTTGGTAACTATTGCTTTGACTTATCATGGGTAGAGAATCAACGAGCTTCAATACTTTTTATCTTGGGCAATATTATTGGTCACATGTGATTGCTAAGATTTAATACGGAGAATAAATTGTGCAAATCTTGACATTCGATTTGCCCCCTTAGGAGGTTCATAAGCTTTATCATACTAAATCTTGCAAGTGGAACTAGTTTACGGTATGGATAATAATGTTAAAGCTGTTCGCTTAACCAAGGACAAAAGATATTAATTAACGGAAAGCTATTTAAGTGGTTTGAATTAATTAATGGGCTAGATAATCTTAAACACGGAAAATAATAATTGGGAGTCATATTATTTGTAATATGGGTTAAGATGGATAGTGCAATATTAATTATGTAGTGGGATTAATTAATATTTATGGGCTTGAATAATATTATGGCTCAATATTGATAATTCAAGATCCATTGGAAGGTCAATCTTAATTCTCCTAAAGGCCCCCCTAAGTAGCCCAAAACATATAGTCCAATAAGCGAAAAAAGGTGTTTAAAATAAAATAAATATTGTTGCTTATTTTTCCTCGTAATTTTGAAATTTATGGATAAAGGGAGAAAAGATTTTCTTTGAATTTTGTTATGCAATGAAGATATGTATTCTTGGAATACAAGATTATCTCATTAAATTCAAGAAATCTCCCACTTGGTTATCCATAGAGCAATTTCGAAATTTTTTTGATAATTAAGGGAAAGAAAGATTTTCTTGATTTTCTTGAAAAAGATATTATGGAAAATATGTATTTCTTGAAATACAAGAATATCTCATAAAATCAAGAAGATCAAATCTTGGATTCTTGCCCTATAATTTTGAAAATATTCCATAAAAAAAGAGTAGGTGGGATTTTGAGGAATATTATAATTATGGGAAAAAGAATATAGGAGATATATTCAAGATTTCTTGGAGATCAAGAAAAGATTTTTCCCATTTTTTTGCCCCAAAATTTCGACCACCACTACTCTATAAATAGGGGATGATTCTTTTTCATTCCCAAAGTACAATTCCATGTCTTTGGAAAAATTAGTAAATCCACAAAGGTGGTGCAACAAAGTTTATTTTCCTTTTGTTAATTGTTCATAAGCATCCCACCCGGATAGTCGAGCAAAGGATTAAGGGAATACTTGGGAAGTTCTTTTTTGGTGTGACTAATCAACAAGACCATTGCCGTCCCAAGAGGTATGTTCCGTAAACTTCGTAGAATTTCGCATCGTAGGATTTTCGTGAATTGATTATATGCATGATTTGTTGTTGGATTATTATTTGAATTAATATAGGATTAATTCATCTTTAGTAATAATTATAAAATTAAATTTGTATTTAAATATTCATCCCGAATAGATCCGTGCAACTTATTCCCTAACAATAACACCTTTACATCGTTCGGATGAAGCGAGAATGTAAATCTACGTATAGTACTAAGAATACCAATGCGATTCAAAACACACTTTTTTGTACTCACAACTTTCGAACTCGTTTTGATCAAACCCATAAGATTTTATAACATGATCAAAACATTGATTCCAAGCTCTGGATGCTGTTTGAGTCCGTAAATGTTCTTCATGAGCTTACAAACTAGGTGTTCTTGGCCTTTTCAATGAAGCCTTGGGGTTGTTGCATATAGATTTCTTCATCAAGACTTAGTTAAGGAAAGCCGTCTTGACATCCATTTGCCAAATTTCAAAGTCGAGAGATCATCAATTGACAAGAGAATTCGGATGGACTTGAGCATTCTACAATTGAAAAAGTTTCCTCATAGTCAATCCCTTCTTTTACGAGTATAACCTTTAGCCACAAGCCTTGCCTTGAAGGTTTCCACCTTCCCGTCCGGTCCTCTTTTTCTCTTGTACACCCACTTGTAACCAATGGATTTGACCCCATTAAGTGGTTCGACTAGCTCCCACACTTTGTTATGATCCATAGAACCCATTTCGGCTTTCATTGTTTTTTGCCAAGAAACGGCATCCTTGTCTTGGATTGCCTCATCATATGTCCATGGGTCTAATTAAATCTTGTCGAGGGAATCAAGTCCGAGGACTCTCCTATCCCCATGAATCTCTCGGGCTGTCTCACAACCCTTCCACTCTGACGAGGTTCGGTTGTGTAAGTGTGTCGTTTTGGTATGTCATCTTATCTGATTGGCACTAAGGTTAGCCCCCTTAGCTCATTTAAGGTAATCTCACTTTTGGGTCTTCTTTTGTTCATATAGTCTTCTTCGAAAAATCTAAAGTGGGTGCTTATTACCACCTTTGATCTTCGGGACCATAGAGCATACACCCTTTTGTTCCATCGGGGTATCCTACAAACAACCTTAATTCTGATCGAGGATCCAATTTTTCGGCTTCCTTGTCCAACACGTAACGGACACCCCCAAATTTTCATGTGTCTCAAGCGGGCTTCGCTTGGGTCCACAATTCATTGGGAGTTTTGGGGAACCGATTTGGATAGCACCAAGTTTCGAATGTAAGCCACTATTTCCAAGGCATGACCCTTAAGCGACTTGAGAAGATCCGATAACTCATCATCATAGATCTAACCATTTCCAAAAGAGTTTTGTTTCTTCGCTCTACAACCCCGTTTTGTTGAGGGGTTCCGGGTGCAGTTAGCTGGGATGCAATCCCTTTATAAGACAAGTAGTTCAAAAACTCATCGCTGAGGTACTCGCCTCCACGATCGGATCGTAGAGACTTGATCGTTTTCCCTATGATTCTCTGCTTGAGCCTTAAATTCTTTGAATTTCTCAAAGGTCTCGATTTATGCTTCATAAGGAAAATATACTTAGTACCTTGAGTAGTCATCAATAAAAGTGACGAAATACTCATAACCTCCCTTGCTTTGTTGACATTGGACCACATACGTCCAGTATGAGCGATTTCTAACACTTCTTTGGCTCTATTCCTTGGCTCAATGCCCTCTTGGTCATTTTACCCTCCAAACATGATTCGCGAGGTTGGAATTGGTTCAACTTGGAGAAACTCCAGTGAATCGTCTTTCACCAACCTTTGGATCCTCTTTGGATTAATATGTCTCAATCTTAGATGCCATAGAAGTGTCTAGATTTCACGCGTCGATGAACGTTTTTTTTTCGGAAGCAGATGATGTGTTATAGGATGCATTTCGTGAGTGGTGTGCCGCGATTAATTATATAGAGATTATTCGACAATGTTCCATGACAGGATAAATTTATCATAAAGAGAAATGGTAACAAATTTATTAAAATAGCGAATATCCATCAAGGTAAAGTTTAGAAACCGAAATTAAATTCTTTCTAAAAAATTCGGAGCGTAAAGAACATCTCTTAAAAATTAAAACTCTGTCTTCAAAAGACAGGTGCACTTCTCTCACTCGCTTAATTTGCCACTCTCATAGCATTGCCCAAAGTGTGATGAGGATCTCACTTCCACTAAGTTGCCGGATCCGCATGAACCCCATAAAGTAAAACAAACATGATCATTGGATCCGTATCCACCACCCATAAATGGGGCATCGCAGCTAAGCAAGTTTCAACAACTAGTGCGTGAGAATTACCTTTCTTTCCATTCCTTTTGGGATTGGAGCAGTACGACCTCGAGTGTCCTACTCCGCGCTTTCCAAAACTTTCCTCATGCTTGATTCCATGCTCTTATTTGATGTTGAGTCTGCTTGGTTCAACTTTCTTTCTCTTTTCATCATCCTTATCACCACTTGACCTAGGATGAAAAGAAGATTTCTATTTTCCCAAGTTCTTTTCCTCGCGCTCCTTTCCTTTCAACCAAGGTGAGAGCATTTACAAGATCATCCTTTGTAAAATCTAGATCTTCAATAGATACTCAAGATAGTGGTGATTATAGCTCTTTAGTAAGGATTGGAGAATGAAATCAATCTTAGTCTTGAAATCACATTTTTTAAGCGAGGATCTCAAGCTCCTCAAATAGCACCATAACCCTAAGAATGTGTTCTTGGCTGCGATCGTCCTTTTTCCATTTTTAAATCGGCAATTTCTTGCTTCACACTTTGGATTGCCATATAGGTGCGATGTGCGAACATCAACTTGAGGGTCCGTAAGATGTCTGCGGTGACTCATATTCTTAGTGAAGGTGTTTCAACGCATCGGCGGGTGTGCGGTGTATCCTTCATCAATTCATTTGTCGCTCCCATTCACCATATAACATCTCGTCCCATATTAAAGCATCCTTAGCTAGTTTTTGGGTTTTGGTGTATCAAGTACCCATTTGGAAGGTGATGCGGCTAGGGCGGGTTTTTAGTTTGTATATCAATCAAAATAGTTTTCACCGATAAGCAAATTGTCTTTAAGTATATTGAGCAGTGGATTAAAAGGTTGCGACATAATGGTGAAATAAATAATAATATCATAAGCACAAATATATCACAAAATTCGATCACATGTTTCATATTAAAACCAAAAAAATATGAACATGCATTAGCCAACATCTCAAAAAAGCAGTTTAAATAAGCCACGTGGGGTGGGTCATTATTTAAACACATTCAAGCGAGTTATAAACAAAACGATTTATAAACCTTTAATAACTAGATTAATAGTTGGCTCCCACTTGACCAATATAAAATTAGCGAGGACTTGAGGAAGTATATGCATATCAATTTTATACCTAAGTAATAACCATGATTAAATCTGAAATTATTATTTCGTTTTGAAGGAGCCTAAGTGGGGAGGGCCATCGGCCGCCACTAGTAATAATCCACAATCATCCATTTGGAATTTATTCATCGAGAAAAGCTATCTTTTGACCTTCTAAAAGTGGAGGAATTTCTCCAAAAGAATTCACAAATAAATAAATCATGGAGGTCAAAATTAATTCAATTTTATTATCAAGGGATAAAATTGTCAATTAATTATTTAAGCATACTTAATAATTTTTGAAGGTGAGATTTTTCATTAAGGCAATTTTCATGCAAACACATTTAAACAAATTAAATAAAACAAGAAATCACAACAATAAATCAAGCAAAGCGGAAAAATAAACATATTGGGCACAAATTATCAATTGTCATGGTTTGATTTTTCTTGGCTTGATTTTTGAAAAATCTTCTTGAATTTCCCCCTCGTCGTCAGAAAAATTTCGTCTCGGCATCACGCCAAGTAGCTCCTTGGTGGGATGCTGGCCCGCATCCGGCCCGGCCCCTTAGTTGGTGCTTTCGGCGCCTCGATGCGCAGCGGCACTGGCCAGCGTGATAGCTGCCGCGGGCGGCCTTGGCATATCGCGCGTCATCCGCAGCAGCTATTCGCTTACCTCGCCTCGCCCCGTGAATCTCGGCGGCGCCCGCGCATCCCGATGTCGCTCACTTTCGCCCGCCCGTCCATGCTCGGCAACTTCGTAATAATTAGCGCTTCGCCCGTCGGCGCCCCGTGTTTCATCGCCCGTCGGCGCCAAACCGCATCGAGCCGTTCACCCGATGCCTAAGCGTCGTGCCCATCCCATGGCAATGTCGCGTCGTGTAGCGTGCCTCCTTTGGCGCGTTCGCGCGATGTACATCGTCGTCACAGTTACGGATCTATCCTTTAATTCTTCGATCTCGCCTCCATTTCGATCCGGTTACAATTTATTTACAAAAATAAATAAACCTAGATCTAGACTAATCTATTACATTGATCAAATCAAACAAATTCTAATCTCTCGTGGATTTTCTCCACGAGGCAAAATGAATTCGAGCGAATCGAATTAAAACCACAATTTATATGCATGCATAAATAAACACATTAAATTCCATGACAATTGGATACCGCAAAAAAAGATCTAGCAATTCTACTATCGATTTCAAATTTAATGAAAGCAATTAAATTACAATTTAAAATTGAGCAAACCGAGGCTCGATGCGATTGTTGAGGGAATTATTTGCTGGATCTATTCGGGATGAATATTTATATACAAATTTAATTATGATAATTATTACTAGCATGAATTAATCTATATTAATTCAAATAATAATTCAACAACAAATCATGGATATAAGCAATTCACAAAAATCCTCGCATGTGAGGAATCTCTACGGGTTTACGAGAACTAACCTCTTTGAGTGGCAATGGTCTCGTCGATAAAAACACACCAAAAAGCCTTCCCAAGTATTCCCTAGTCCTTGTTCGTCAATCCGGTGGAAGGAAGCTCGCGAACAATTAACAAAAAGGAAAATAAAAAATTTGTCGCACCACCTTTGTGGATTTACTAATTTTTCCAGCACATGGAATTGTACTTGGGAATGAAACACTCATCCCCTATTTATAGAGGTGTAGTGGCCGATTTTTTTTGCATATGGAATAGAGGGATCTCCAAGAAATCTTGAATATATCTACTATATTCTTTTCTCCATAATTAAAATATTCCATAAAAATCCCACTCTCTCTTGTTATGGGAATTTTCGAAAAAGAGGATCAAGATTCCAAGATTTGGATCTTCTTGAATTTATGAGATATTCTTGTATTCCAAGAATACATATCTTTCATAATATCTTTTCAAGAAAATCAAGAAAATCTTTATTTTCCTTCTTTTTCTTAAATTTCGAAATTTCTAATATAAATAACCAAGTGGGAGATTTCTTGAATTTAATGAGATAATCTTGTATTCCAAGAATACATATCTTCATTCCATAACAAAATTCAAAGAAAATCTTTCTCCCCTTTTATTCATATTTTTTAGAAAAATGAGAAAAAATAAGCAACAAAATTTATTTTATTTTTTAAACACCTTTTTTAGGTTATTGGACTTTATATTTGGGCTACTTGAGGGCCTTTAGGAGAATTAAGATTGGACCTTCCAATGGATCTTGAATTATCAATATTGAGCCACAATATTATTCAAGCCCGTAAATATTAATTAATCCTTACATAATTAATATTGCACTATCCATCTTAACCCATATTACAGTCAATATGGCTCCGTTATTATTTCCGTGTTTAAGATTATCTAGCCCATTAATTAATTCAAGCCTTTGAAATAGCTTTCGATTAATTAATATCTTGTCTTGGTTAAGGAGCGGTTCAACATTATTATCCATATCGAAAACTAGTTCCACTTGCAAGATTTGGTATGATAAAACTTATGAACCTCCCAAGAACCGTCGAACAAGCGTGCTTGCACACGATTCTCCGTATTAAATCTTAGCAATCGCGTATGACCAATAATATTTAAAAGATATAAAGTATTGAATCTCGTTGATTCTCTGCCCGTAATAAGTCAAAGCAATAATTACCAACCACCGCGATCCTATTTAAGGGGCGAAGATTAAGAAATAATCCGCCGAGGTCTAATTCTTCCTTGTTCGATTCGAAGAATTTGTCCTCTGTGGGTCCCCTCTTGAACAGATCGATCATGCACTAGTGTAATCTCTTGGTCAAGACAAGCCCAATCGAGGCCTTACACTTCAACCTTTCACGATGGATTGTTCATTTCCATCTAGGTAGTGAATGATGTACTTTTTGGTTACAAGGCATTAATTTAATCTTACGTGATCGGTATCACTAAATTAACTACAATGTAAGCAACGTCTTATTTATTGAGCAGTTATCACGGTAAATATATGTAACATTCGATGATATTTAAAGCATCGGTGATAAACAATTTATTTGATAAATAAGTCCGAAATTGGTTTTGATTATACAAAGTAAAAGCATACTTTCGGTATAATCCCAACCGACCCGACAAAATATCCGAGGGCCATCACGAGAAGACCTCGAGAAAAGTCAAAAGTAGACCTGCCGATCGGATCTTGAAGTAAAATAGGCGACCCGACAAAATATCCGAATAAATAGGATTTGCCTTGTGAAAGACCGGATGGCCCCCGACATAAACCATCACATACGCGAAGTTGCATTAAGGTTCTCGGTCCCACCTCAAGTCGCCCTCGCCCATGATCGGCACTCTCCTGGGCTTAGCCGGCTCGCCCTCTAGCCGAGGTCCTTTTGACCTCTCGGCCCTCAACTCGCCCTCGACCTGTCGCGTCACGCCCCTCGGAGAGTCGCTTAAGCAAATCGGGTTGGAAGTTCTAGCCCTACGAGCATTGGCGGCGGCGACCAACATCTTGTTACGATCGTGACCACAGCAAAACGCCAGCTCTTCATTGCATCGGTGAGCCTTTGATCTTCTCCAGAATGAAAGGCCGACTTAAGGAATGGGCAAGAGGCGGGTATAGGTTGCCCGCCGCCTTCTACCTCTGAGCATTCTTGTGGTTAGATTCGTCCATCCCAAGTCAGGTTCTGCAGACCCCTCCAGGAATGGCGGGCGACTTGAGGGCTGATCCGGGCGATATGACCTCAAAAACTTCTCAAGGCCTGGGAATACAGCATCTTGGTGAGCTCACGAACACCAAAAAATCGGTCAATAAAAAAAAGAGGTCAGTGGAACACTGTTGACCACGGTCGCGTCCAGCCAACGGGAGTCGTCTTGGGAGATGATCTCTCGAGGTTCGCGAGGATGGGCCGAGTGTGACCTCCGAATCTCTGGTGGATCTCTCCTCGCCCTCTTGGCGGGCTCGGGAGTGGGCTCCTCC
Organism: Stenogyne calaminthoides; assembly: GCA_037126765.1. NCBI lineage: Eukaryota > Viridiplantae > Streptophyta > Magnoliopsida > Lamiales > Lamiaceae > Stenogyne > Stenogyne calaminthoides. The sequence goes on along the minus strand of JBBCBC010000023.1, from coordinate 27,254,900 downwards.
TTCCTTTGCTTTGGCTCGTGAGGGGCGGATGGAGGCTCGGCTCGGAGGAGGGACATCGTTAGCACCCGCCTTTCATTTGGTCCAGCACCCGACCTTCTGGAGAGCCATGGTATTCTGGTGGCGGTAGATGGGAATGTGGGATCTGCGCCCAAGGGTATCGGGGCGAAAAACCAAAACAAGTGTATGAGAGAATCAATGAAACAGAAATTACTCCTGAGGATTTTCAGATGGGGAGATAATATAGAGCCAAGCCTTTGGCACCGTCGAGCTCGGAGTTGAGGCGTTAGTCCTTGAAGACTCGGGAGGCATTATCCTGGATAGATCTGACCATGCTCTTGGAAGTCGGCCTGGTGTTCGTGATGCGACCTTTACCAAAAGAATTAGATCCCAGTCTGATCTCATTGGTAAAAACCAGGTTTACCATATTCAACTCGTGCGTAGTCCATAGGAACCAGAATGGGGCCGATGTGCCTCTTTCGAAGGTCCGTTGATTCTATACAACGAACCCTACTTATGATGCAATCTGCGACCTTATCGGGATCAGCTCGCAGGCTCCTGCAATGCTTTGACATTATAACCGCCCGGCAGAAAGATTGGCGACATCACATAAGCAACCTGTGAAATTACGATTATCGTGTAGTCGTGCGAACTTTCATCATAGTATGTAGCTCCAACCATTATTAATCTGCATTAGGCACGATTCCAAGCCGCTTCTTGGTCAGGAATCGCCGGTGAAGCGAATCCCGCCTCCTAACCGTGTGTTAGATTAACGCAATCATTCTGGGCCGACTGATGGCACTCTCGCCGGGAGTGCTTCATAAAAATGTATCTCGGGCGCTATCTGATCGTGGAGGAGCATGCGTCTTGTCGAGACGAAATCGATTTTATGCACAGGTCGGAAGCCATGTACTTTCGATTCGAATCGATCTCTCCTATCTGCCTTCGAATTAAACATATGAGGCCTCGGCCCGAATAAAAGTGATACTAAAGCCGCTCATAGGCCCCGTAATCACGACGGGCGAATGCCGGCCGAAATTATTCACTACGGCAGCTGACGGAGCGATCGAGCTCTCCAAGGAGATGAGTAATGTCCTCCAACTCCTCGCAGCGCTCATCTATGCCCTCGGTGTCGGGACAGCGTGCGGATACCTGCGGATGAGATCCGCCCTCGCTGACCTGACGGTAGAAGCGGGGAGCAGCCGGTGTTGCCGGAAATTTGCTCGGCTACGTTGTCTTCCTCTAGGGCGAAAGAACATGGCGTAGAGGATCGAAACCCATGTGGAGAGAGTGTGGAAAGGGGCGTTACAGATATAGTCTCGTCCGAATCTCGCCCGGAGAGGTGGGATCTTGGGTTCGAAGGAAGTTGGGCTGAAGAAGAAAGAAGAAATGGCAACAAGATCGACCTAGCTCTTTCTATAGAAGGAGCAGGGGTCAAAGTGCAATAAAACATAGTGGGACCCCTCTCGAAGCCAAAAAGTCGCGCAGAATCGCGCGTAATCTCGCCCGCGTTCCCGATTGGAGGCTTACGGCGCATGACCTCATCCACCGCAACATCATCATAGCAAACCCATCAAATCTCGCATTTAATCGATCTGACAGTCCGCGCCGACTAACCCGGGCGTCTCGGGAGCGGCTTCGAGAGTTCGATTCTCCCCGGGTCGATCAAGTTACAAATCAAGCCAGAGTCACGATGCGGGCAAGCGACCTCGACTTGGGAACGGTGTTGTACATAGAATAATCCAACCGATGGGCGACCCGGTTAGAGCTACCTCGATAAGAATCGGGAGCAGCATGGCAACTTCCTCGGAATGGAGAAGATCGCAAAGCGGCTTAAAAGAAACGAGAAAGTCGCATTCGACCTTGGAAAAGACCACAAGTCGGAGGCGACCTCAAATGGGTATTTATGGCAAAGATATGGGTAAGCAAGGCGGCGGATATTGCGGGGGTAAGCAAAGGCAAGTGTATCGAGCGCGAAAATTGTGGGATTGACCGATAAAACCCTAGTTACGGGCGGTGAAGCTTGACAAGCCCATCGAAGGAAGCCTGAGGAGGAGTGTACCCTAATTTCTTGTCTATAAGTACAACTTGTATTATCCATTGTAAAAAAACTAAATCTTAGAACTCTAGGCAGAAAAAAATAATAAAATACTCCTGGCTTGGGCACCCCCAGACGTAGTCTTATTCAAAAAATTTAAGGTAACCAAATTTGAGTCTATTTCATATTTGTTTTCGTTACTTGATTGATCCGATTTAATAACATTAAGTTGCCCTAGGCGTAAAATCTAGGTCACAACATTCTTAAAAGAACGAAGGCGAATAAAGGCGAGAAAAGATTAAATCGAAAAAATAACAAGGATGAGCAGTTGGGCGTAGCGAAGGAAGTGTCTTGCCTCCATCTGGCGCCAAGGACAAACAAATCATTGAAGAAATCGGGCATTGGAAAAATTGACTCTTCCATTGACTAAACTTGACAATAGAAAGGCCGTCTTAGCAACTGTTGATTATAACGAAATCTAAAGCAAAAGATACACAATATCTTTGGATATATATCTTATATTTATCCATCCATATCCATTAAGTTGATCTTATGTGGGAAATTTGGGGCGTCACATGCTAGTCCAACAAAAATGTAAGACGGTCCACATCGAATTAAATCTAGTGAACAAAGTTGAGGGGCATTTGTAAGCAAATAAATTTAATTACAAATTAAATTATGACACATGGAAAATGTCGGACGTTGAAAGTCAATTGAATTTATTTAATTGGGAAATACAAGACTAATTCCTAAAACAAATAAATAATTGATGAAGTAATTTGGGCCTCTAAAGTCCAATAATTAATTAAATTGGGCCTCAAAAAGTCGATAAATCGAATTGGGCATCTAAAGTCGATAAAAAATCGAATTGGTCTCTAAAGTCTAATAATTAATTAAATTGGGCCTCAAAAGTCCAATAAATTGAATTGGGCCTCTAAAGTCAATAATTAATTAAATTGGGCCTCCAAAGTCTAATAAATCGAATTGGGCCTCAAGTCCAATAAACCCGAATTGGGCCTCTAAAGTCCGGTAATTAATTAAATTGGGCATCTAAAAGTCGATAAATTAAATCTAGCGAATCAGCCCTGTGGAGCCCATCGGATATTTCTAGAAAGTTCTAGACGTTCGCCCGTCGGTCAAGCCCGTCAAATCTAGGGCAAATGTTACATTCCACACCTATAAATAGGGGTCTCGTTATCTCATATGACACAAAAATATTGAATACCAGAAAATTAGTGAAGTCACTGGCGACCGAGTTTTGTGATTCAAAGAAATAATAATTCTTCAAAGGCGTTCTTCAAGTTTTTCAAAGGCGTTCTTCAAGGAAGTCGGCACTATGAGCGATCTTGTTTCAAGATGCGGTCTTAAGCCTCTCTTGGATCGCGTTATCGAGTTGAAGTTCTTGAGTTCTTCAAGGAAGTTCTTGAGTTCTTCAAGGAAGTTCTTGAGTTCTTCGTGTCCCTCAAGTGTCCCTCGGAAGTCCTTGGAAGTCCCTCGGTAGTCCTCTAAAATCAAAAAAAGCGAGCGGTCTTGATCCAACATCATGGTGCTAAGCCTCTTGGATCCAGCGTTCTTCTCAAAAGGCCCTCGAAATCAAGCAAGAACGTCTTTGATCCAACATCACGGTGCAAAAGCCTCTTGGATCCGCGTTCTTCTTAAAATTCCCTCGGAAGTCAATCAGAACGGTCTTTGATCAAAGATCACGGTCTTTAAGCCTCTTGGATCCACGTTCTCCCCCCGAGTCCTCGAAAGTCCTTTTAATCCAAGATAAAGGTGCTAAACCCCTTCGATTAATATTACAAAGTCCGAAATTCAAGCCACGGATAAGATTCGCTACGGATCGACTCAAAAATCTTGGAAGAAAGTCAAAGTCAAGATCGAAGAGAGAATCGAGAGGATCAAGTTAGAGATTATAATCAATTCACATTCAAATCAAAAAAAATTATCTTTTTGTAATTCCTTTTTCGTGTTTATTCATTATTAAATACAAAAATTTATGTTTACAAATTTTGGCAAGCCGATTGGAGCGATCTCTACCTCTCATCTCTTCTCTTCAAGCTCAATTTACTCGATGACACCCTTAAGATCAAGATCATGGGGCGCGCTCTGGCGGAATCATCGGAGATGGATTTAGAGAGCGTGAATGTAATCACAAAAGTATGTCGAAGGTTAGCAATCACTCGATACTTTTGACAATGTTGAGAGTGAAGAAACAACTCAATATGCTCTACTCATCGTGATTCAACATGGCCGGTGATGGTAACCGTATTCTGACATCGAGGACGAATGCTTTGTCGACTAAAGTCATCGAAGGACTCACGAAAGCACATTCAAGGACAAGATGCTCGGATTACCAAGCTCATGAGCAATTCGGATAAAAGGCGGTCAAGTGGTTCTAAAGGAAAAGAATTCCCGAAAGGGAATGAGGAGGGATGAAGCGTCTGCTGAAGATCAACAAAAGGAAGGCGATGCATCTATGAAGGACTTACATGTCTCCGTTGATGGTGCAGTTTTCGATTGACAAGATAAAGGCCAGATCATACTCGGAACAATCAAGGACAATGCGAGGAAAGCTCTAAATTATCTTTCACCTACACCAAGCCGTACACTAAGAGAATTGGCGGTTTGAAAATGCTGACAGGTTATCAACCTCCCAAATTTCAACAATTTGATGGCAAAAGGCAATCCAAAGCAACATATTGCTCACTTTGTGGAGACTTGCAACAATGTTGGTACTTACGGGGATCACTTAGTCAAGCAATTTGTGCGCTCCAAAAGAAATGCATTTGATTGGTACATTGATTTGAGGCCAACACAATTGATAGTTAGGAACAGTTGGAGCAAGAATTTCTTAATCGATTCTCTGACACTTTCGAAGGGCGGTTAGCATGATCGGGTTGACAAGTGCTCGTCGATGGAGGGAAGAGCAAGTGGTTGATTACATAAACCCGATGGAGGAATCTAAGCTTTGAACTATAAAGATAGATTATGCGAAACTTGACAATTGAAATGTGCATCAAGGAATGCGATGGAGTCTTGGTATATTCTCCAAGCTATTCAACCGAGATCTTTAGAAGATTTGGCTACTAAGGCTCACGACATGGAGATAAGTATAGCCGTGAGTGGAGTTGAAAGATCACTATCTCAAAAATGCCGTGAGGTCAGGGGACAATCAAGAAGTCGGAAATGGGGGCAAGCCCGCCGTCAAGGTTCAAATAAAGAATCTATGGCAAGCCGAGCGCTACATCCGATTAAATTCGTAGAGATGAGAATAGTGCAAGTGACAAAGGAAAGAACAATATGCAAGACAAGCGGGTAAAGAAAGCGTCTTTTAAAAGAGTTGCAGCGAAAATATTATCATTTCTTGGACTCCGATGTTAAGGGCATATTCAACGACTTACTTAAAGCGAAATTCATCGAGGTTGCTAGAAATGAAACAATCGGAAGAAAATTGGCGGGGACAGATGACCCTAGATATTGCAAATATCACCGATTGGTAGGGCATCAATTCAAAGGCGCTTTATATTTAAAGAAAAAATCATAATTTGGCCGAACAAGGGAAGATTATACTTGAAGAAGATGATAAGGCATTTGCGAATGTTCTCGCCCGAAAATGACAATACTTCATGTCATGTGGCAAATGGAAAACAACGATGCATGCGATCGACCCACGATCATTGCTGCATTTAACTTTTCTGGGGCGAGGACTTCTACTTAGTTCACAACCTCCTGGCAAGCCATTGTTAATGGCAGGATTTACACTTTTGAAGCAAAAAAGTGAATCGAATCCTAATTAATGGAGAGCTCGGCGTGAAACGGCTTACCTTTGAGGATAATGAAAAAGTTAGGAATACCGCTGAAGACCTAAAGGAGCAATGGGTTAATGATCGGGGTTTCAATCTAGAAAGGATAAGAGCCGTCGGCACAATAGTATTGTATTTATTGATTGATGAGATGCCCTCGACGGTACTCTTCCATGTCGTAGATGCAAGGGCGTCATACAAATATGTTCTTAGGGCGCCCATGGTTGGGCGACTACGGTGTGATACCCTCGACATTACACCAATGCTTTGTTGGGGTTATCTTTGGAAATTATGCTTTTCTTTTGTGCAACAAAATTTGAATTTACATCTTATTCTTTGAAATAAATTATTTATCACTAATGCTTTAAATATCATTGAATGTTACATATATTTCTTGCATAACTATTCAATAAATAATGCGTGTTACATTGTAGTTGGTGGGATGCGGATCCGCGGAAGATTAAATTAACATTTCTTGTAACTA